>VZUD01000081.1:6468432-6479324 GCA_013401065.1 Cepphus grylle
CTGTTTCAAAGTTGATGAATCAGCACTTCCCGAGCAGGAAAACGTCTCGTCGGAGCGGCTCCACCAGCCCTCCTCCCAAGCAGCCCCAGGACGCGGCTGCCGCCGGCCGGTAGCACCAGCAGTCCCCGAGGCCGCTCCGGCCGGCACACGGGGCACCGCGCCCGGGCTGTTCCTGCGGTCACACCGGGCAACCCACCGGGACCACTCCGGCGGTCACACCGGGCACCGCGCCGGGACCGCTCCCGCGGACACCCCGCCGCGCCGGAGCCGCTCCCGCAGCGGTGTGGAGCGGAGCGAGCCCGTGGCCACTTGCGCGGTGGAGCGTGACGAGTCGGGCGGCCGCGCCGCTAGCCGCGGAATCGCCCTGCCGCTCGGCTACTGGCCTCGACGCCTGTCCCGGCAGGAGCTCGGGTTTTTCCTTCCCCACTCGCGATTTGCTGTCGCTCCCAGCCGGCCGCCAAGCCCGGCCATGCTGCGCGGAAGCTGCCCGGCGTCCCGGAGCGCACCTGGGGAGCCCCGTTGGGGACACGGGGACCCCGAGCGGGGGCGCTGCGGAACGGCCGGACCGCCCCGTGGGGCAGCCCCACAGGGGGTGCGATGTGCCCACGCGGGACTGGCCCTTGCCCGGTCCCCCGCAGCCCTGCTCCCAGGTGACCAAACGACTCAACGCCGGGACGCGCTGCCCACCACGGCGCTCCGGCCCACCAGGGACGGCTACTCACTCAAAGTAAAATAACACTCGATTAAGAAAAGCAAATCTGCGCTGATCCATCCCAGCACACGCAGCATTGCGGGATGCAGGCGCCGGAGAGCAGTTCCATCCCACTCTCCAGAGAGATCCACGCCGGATACCCGTGCGGCCGCCCCCCGCAGGCAGCCGCGACCGACGCTCCGCCGCCCTGCCCGGGCGGGAGGCAGCAGGAGCTGGATTTTTGCGAAGGAAATGGGCATCTTTTCCGCTTCACAGACAGAGCTGGGAGAGGCAGACACTTGGAAACAAAGCGGGGAGGAAAGAAGCCTGCCCTGCAGCCAAGACATGCTTTCTTTCCGTGATGCACATCGCCCGGGCCGGCTGTCCCCCGTGGCCGGGAGAGGGTCCCCTCCCCGCCAGCACCGCCGCCTTGCCCGGAGGAGGGGAGGCACCGCGACTCCGCACCGCCGGCACCCCCGGGGCGCTGCTCCCGCGGCACACCGCCGGGGATACGGAGGATAACGACTGCTAGGGATGCGGCGTTTCGCGACTCTCTAAAAAGCGGGAATCGTGTCCCCCGGCCCTACCCAGGGGAGAGGGGCGGATGGGAGGCAGGTGCCCGCCGGCTCCAGCCGACAAGCGGGGTGCGGCGGGGCCGGTCCGGGGGCACCGCAGGCGCTGCCGAGGAGGCACATCGCTGGCGGCACGTCGCGAAGAGGCAGGAGCAGAGAGAGAGCTGGATGGGGCAGCGGGTGCCGGCGGACCCTTACCTGCGAGCAGGAGGGCGGCTCCCAGCAGCACGGTCCCTGAGAGCAGCTGGCGGGGCATGGTCCTGCCCGCGGGAGCGCAGGGCTCTTCCCCTGCCGACGGCAGCGAGGCGGAGGCAGAGACGCCGGCTGGGCTCCGACGGGCTCTCCTCGGTGCTGGGCTCCTCCCGCGGTGGCGGAGATAACGGCGCAGGGCGGCGCGGGATCAGCATCCAGCAGCCCCCGAACCCTCCCCGCCCGCCCCGGCCCGCGGAAAGGGAGTGTCCGCAGCCAGCCGCCCTGCCAGCTTCACCTCCCGCGGACATCAATTACCAGCTCAGCCCCAGCCCCGCTGATTTATAACTTCTCCACCCCTCACCGCGCACCCCTCCGCCCCCCCCGGCCCACATCCTCCGCCGGGAGCACGCCCTCCCCGGGACGCGTACCCCGCCCGCCGGCGGGCACGGGGTTGCTCCCCCGCGGGTCTCCCGGCCCCGGCCGCCCCCGGCCCCCGCGGAGCCCGGCCGTGCCCTCCCGGAGCCCGGCGCTGGGGAGTTCCCAGCCGCCGGGACGGCAGCCCTGCCGGGGCGAGGAGCGGGGCTCGCCGCCCGCACCCGCCGGGCTCCTCCGAGGAAGGCGCGCAGCGGGATTTGCGATTCCCGGACAAAACGCTGAGCTCTGGTGGGTCCCCGCTCCGCAGAGCCCCCCACCTGCTCCGCAAGAAGACCCCGGCAGCGCTGCGTCCCGTCGCCGGCTCCTGGGCCGGGGGCCAGGTCAGGCCGGTGCCGCACAGCCTTTTCCCGGCCGCCGGGAGCGATGCTCGGGACGCCCCGAAGAGCTGCCTGCGCCCCGGGAGCCCAGGGCTCCTCTACCCGCCTTCCTTGGGGTGACGGAGGGGGGAGCGGCGGGGCAGCCTGCCCTGTGCGGGGCCTGTCCCGGAGCGGGCACGGATCCCCTGCCAGCAGCACGGAGCGCTCGGAGCGGGGAAGCCAGGAAGGGGCAGCACTGGTTAAGGATGCTCCAGGAGTCTGCCCTGCCAGCGCTGCTGCTGGCCTTCACTGACACTGTGACATCCAGGACCATCCTAGAAACATATTTCTCCTCTCTATGCACTTACCTTACATTTTTCATATGTGTTTTATTTTGTGAAAGACCAGAAGAGAGCCTGTGACAGCAAAACTCAAGCCCTGTGCTCCCACTTTTCCCCTGTGTATCTAGAGAAAGACTATTGAGTAAGTCAGGTCTTTGGTTTGACTCAGTATGGCCCTTCCTATATTTTTGTCCTATGAAATAAGTCTCAAGAGTATCTGCATGGGGCAGGTAAATGTGCTCACCCCCATTTTACAGAGAAGGAAATGAAGGCACATAGAGAGGTTAGGCGGCTAGTCCAAGGTCATAGGAAGCTGGTGACAAGAGCCAGAAATAGAACTCAGATCTCCTGCGTCCCACCAGACCATCCTGTGCAAGAAAAAAGATGAGAAGTTGGTGTTGTTTTTAACTTGAGCACTGTTTAGCTTTCAAGTTTAAAGTCTGTGAGAATGTTTCCTGCACACTTCTGTCCAACTCCTATTCATAAATTACACCCCAAGCTAAGAAGTTAAGTCTGCATTTTCCAATCTTCCTGCCCCCAACTGAGACCTTGAAAATAAAATAGTTATGGATACCTTCCCCCTCATCTGCTCACACCATGGGGGGAAGAACCCAGAGGTTTCTTTCCCGAAGAGGATGACTCATAAGAAATCACCTCCTCCAGTGGAGAGGACAGCAGCTGGGAAAACAGTCGTCCAGTGAGGACAGACCAACCAGAACTAGGACACTGGGCATCCTGACAGCTCAGACCCCCTAGGAGCAAGGGCTGCCTGTGGAAGGAGCTAAGGGAACTGTATGTCCCTGGCTTTGACCTACCCAGTGCTGAGTACGTGCTGAGTCTGACATGATGCAGGCTCTATCACAAGCTCAGCAGCCATGCCACACCAGTTCCTCCCCATCCTCTTCACACCTCCTACATCACCACTGCATTCAGCCACAGCCCTTCAAAGACCACAGGACTTTGGCGAGGCATGCCTCCTTCCTACTCTGACGGGTGTCATCAGCTCCTGATCCACCCAAGGAGCTGAGGACTAGGGAGGGCAACCTGAAGATCTGCTTGTAACCCCTCATCACTCTCCACACACTAAAGCCAGGGAGAGAAGAGATGTGGAGCCTGCATGAAGACTGAAAAGACACCAGTAGTGAGATACAGGGAAGAAAGAGGCAGAAGACATTCCCATAAAGCAGAATGAAGGAACAGTGGGAAGCTTGTGCCTGGAACTGAATGAAAGGCCTCTCTAAACACATAGGCTGAAATATCTGGGCAGATGGACAGTGCATTTGTGAAGGGGAGGCTTGTGTGGAACCTATTTGATCTTATTTTTTGTGCACTAGCATGTAACTGGCAACACATAGTAAGGTGAGAACTTATTTCGAAGTGTGGTTTAAGTGCCATGGCCAAACAAACACTAAGGAGATCATCATAGACCCCTCCCAGGCAAATGTCCAACCTCCAGGCAATATGATCTGTTCATACCAGAATCTTAGGCCTTGGTCTGATGCTCAGCTGTGGGGGGGATAGAATCATAGAATGATTAGAGTTGGAAGAGACCTTAAAGATCATCTAGTTCCAACCCCCCTGCCACGGACAGGGACACCTCCTGCTAAACCACATTACTCAGAGCCCCATCCAGCCTGGCCTTGAACACTTCCAGGGATGGGGCATCCACAGCTTCCCTGGGCAACCTGTTCCAGCGCCTCACCACCCTCACAGGAAAGAATTTCTTCCTAATTCTCCTCTTTCAGTTTAAAACCGCTATCCCTCATTCTATTGCTACACTCCCTGATAAAGAGTCCCTCCCCATCCCTCCTGTAGGCCCTTTAGGTACTGGAAGGCCGCTATAAGGTCTCCCTGGAGCCTTCTCTTCTCCAGGCTGAACAACCCCAACTCTCTCAGCCTGTCCTCACAGCAGAGGGGCTCCAGCCCTCTCATCATCTTCGTGGCCCTCCCCTGGATCCACTCCAACAGGTGTGAGGACAATTTTTGTCCTTGGAATACAGGATATGTAACTGTTGTTACGTTACCTTCTGCTCTAAAATGTGGGAATTTTCCTTTTTCTAGCATTTGTTAAAAAGACTATTACTAAATACTAGAAAGGAAATCAACCAAATTTAGCAGCTGAGAGTAAGCACTCTGAAATGTATCAGGCAAACATCCTTGCTGCAAGGCTGATTATCTTCTCAATCTCCAGCACTACAGAAGCTGCAAAAGAGGGAGGAGAAACAGCCTTCACAGTAGACAATGTCTGTTTTTAGCGTTCACTTGCAGCCCAGCAGTCCCTTGTATTGTCTCATTTTACCCTGCTCTGCAGGAAGATGGCTTCTACCAAGCCTTTTGCTTGAACAACTCATACAGCTGATCATCTAGTTGTCAGGCAGCAGAAGCACCAGCTCTCCAATATGCATCCCTTACCCCTCCCTGGCCAATAAGACTCATTGGAACAACACAGAAAATGAGCAACAGGAAATTTTATTGAAAAGACGAGTAATCAGGGCATTCAGCTCCTGGGTCAGCCTTGAGCAGCAGACTACCATGCTGCAAATAAACACAGACACCACCCTGAGCCCACAGGACCTTCCATAGCTGAATAATTCACCAGGGCATTGCCTCTTGTCTGCTCTCTGCCAGTCTTTGTGACTCTTACATGTCTGTTTCAAGACTTAGGTGGGGTGGAGACTCCTCTCAACCCGGATATGACTTAGTCAGGTTGCTGGGACACATCCTGAGGCTGTGGATTCTACTGCCCGTTGGAATTAGGACACTTGGAACATCCTGAGTTAGGGCTTTAGCCAAGTCTTCTGGGAGGAATCACTTGGACAGTTCCCATGGACCTGGCAAAAATAAAGAGCCTGGAAAATCCCACTCACACCAGCAGCTGATACCCTCCCAACCTGACCTGTCTCTTTCCAGCCATGGAAGCAATTTTTTATTCACAGTGGTGCTCAAAATAGCTCCTTGTGGCACTGGCTTTGATGTTCAGATCATTACACATAAGGCTACTACCAGCACCTGCACAGCAGGTGCCTGCCTGTAGAAGAAGACTGCATGGGCCAGAGTTACAGCTGAAGGACCTTATGATATCTGTTGATCACTGTACTCATAGCGGAGATGTAGACACCTCACAGGAACAGACTAGGCCACCTTTGAGATGGTCCCAAGCTCCAGCTGTTGGGAAAGAAGGAAAGATGTCAAAGCAGAGCAGATTGGATCTCCCTCTGCAGGTCTTCTGCAGAATCTGCATCTGCCAACTGACTTCTTTTAAGAGGACTGGGTGCTCCCAGGACTGAAAATTTAAGCAAAGCAATATTTCAGTTGGTCACCCAAAAACATTACAATTTTTCAGAGTCAGTGAGAAAGGGTCCAATGTTCCCTGTCCGCCAGTGGGAGCCTCCTCCATCCCTATAGTCCCTCATCCCTTGTCAGTTGCACTGGCACAACCATTTCTGGGGCTCGCAATTGTTTCTGGGGCTCAGTGTAAAACAGTTTGGTGGAATAAGCCAGGATGTAACTTGTCTGCTTTATATGGAGGGCCACTTAGAGCCTGTGTCATTTCACTGATACAGCTGACAGCACACCCACAAAACGGGAGACCCAGTGAGCTGTGACAACTGGAAGAATATTGGAGCTTTTGATACTGATCAAGCTACTGGAAAGATTGTAACCTGAAGCAAGATCCTAGGTGAGATGGATTGGGTCTACCCTTCCAAAGGCCTTCCTCTGACCCTCTTTTCAATGAGGTGTTTTTGATCGCACTGATTTTGTCATCCTCTGGTCCCACCTGGAACAGAGTTTAAGCAGCACATTATAAAGTAAGTCCCATTTATCATCATCATTATAACTTTAGCAGCTGCTGTTTGGATTTGCCCATGACATTGAAAGCTGCATGTAAACGAAAGTAAAGTTCCTTAGTTTTCTCCAGGGCTGTGAGAAGTAAAAGCTGAGACCTCTTTTCTACACTATTGTGTTTACTGGGACAGATACTTATACCTGTCCACCAGGCACATGCATAGATAGGTGTACGCAGAGACACAAACTACAGCCGTGGTTGTGCTGTAGGCTGAGCTTTACCTTACATTATGTAGACTCTTGGCTCTGTACCCAGTCAGTGTGTGTGGCAATGACAGCCAAAAGCTGCAGCAAAGAATTAGTCCTTGCAGGACAACCTCACGGCACTGCTGCCCATCCTGCACTGAAGGGTACAACAGCTCAGAGTTTGTGTCACCTCGTCATCCAAATTTCCCACCTGCGTCAAAGCTAGGTCCACTGTCAAAGGCAGGCAAAGCAGGCAGCAGTCTAACCATAGCAAGTAGAGGCAATGGGAGCACATAACTTGCCACAGCTCATTTTTTATTATAATTGGTCAAATGGAATGAGCAATTAATCAGATTACTTGGTATTTTATCGGGAGGTTAGGAAGCTAATGAGTAAGAGCTCCTCCAGTACTCGGGCCCAGAGAGTACCCCGCTTCCAGGAGTTTTGGTGGTTGAGTTGAGGAGCTTATCTGGCCAAGTACATGGTCAGTGCCTTCGCTGGCAGTTACTGTTGTGGAGAAACGAAGAGGTGAGGATCTTCCAGTCTTGCCCTTTGGGAGCTGCTTTGAAACTGAGGCCGTACCACTGGTCCCTACTTGTGCTACACCGTGGTTGTGTCACAGCAGCTACACCCGCACCCAGTCTTGTACCTCTGCCATTTTCACTCTGACCCACTGGCTTGGCTTGCCTTCAGACCTGCCGCATCACCGTGACCTTGCTGGGGGATCACCGGACTGTATCGGAGTCTGATCACTGTCTCTGGATCTGATCCTCACCCACACTTGCCATTCCTCATCCTGGCTCCTTGCTTGTGCGGCGACTGCTCCCACCTGCCTTTTTAATGTGCTTGGCTCACTGAGGAAGCAGCCAGCCCTCGCTGGTCCCTGGCACATCCAACACGATTTTGGCTCTGCCTGCATCTCCTCTTCCTGTCAGGACCACACAGCAGAACGTCAGTGATTTCACCCCCCTCAATAAAAGCAAACTCTATTACAATATACATTTTCTTTCAAAATGCTACACAACTGATTTTATATGTGCATTCAGCAATATTTCACCGAGCAGGATAAAAAAGAGTGGGACAAGAATTTTTTGTCCCTAATTGGTAGGGACATTTTTTGTCCTTCTATTTGTACAATAGAAGAATGCTAGTAAGCATTTCCATTATATGCACACATATGCGGGCTGGACCCCGCTCGCATGCATGCACACCTGCATCAATATGGGAATGACCCACTTTTGGCGTAGCTTGGTTAGTGTGGTGGTAACGAAGCGCTCTCAGCTTCATCTCCCAGGCATGTGAAATCCAGTCCCCAGCCTTTGCTTCTTCCTTTTATCCTGGAGGATATATATATATGCCTTTCCTGGAGCCATCAGTACATGAATGTGGCAGGGTAAGTGTTTAGAAAGAGGCATGACCACATAAAAGGATCGATTGCATCTCCTCCCTGTGGAATCAGGCCAAGGTCACTGCATTTCACTGGGAAAGACAACCAGAAGGTCAGCAAAAGAACCACAAAACCAAACCAAAACATGTCAAAAAGGGAAAACTACCCAAGAAAGTATTGGTCTATGACAAGAAAACCAGCTTTACAATGAAGAGCTCTTTTCCTCTTACCACCCCAAACACCAGCCCCTGGAAGCTTAGTGTTTCCCTCACCATAACACAAACCAGGCCTCCACGCCAGGAGCCCGCGCAGCTGCGGCTCACAGAGAAGCTGGTGACTCAGTGATGTGCAGGAATGCCTATGTCCTGATTATTTTGGAACAAATCAGATACAAAATGTGAACAAAGGCAAACAGTTATCTGACCACAGAAATGATGTTCACAGGAGTATCTTGGGAGCTGTGTTGGGAAATGTGGGATACGAACAGCACTGTCAAGGTCCTGCAGCACAGGAGTAATGCATATGGTTTCACCACATGTGTCCCAAATGGTAGGGTTGGTGTACTCCCTGCCCCACGTGCTGGTTCGCTTACACGACTGCAAGCAGAGCAATTTCAGGAGAGAGGATTGAGGGCACAAGTTTGGAGCTCTGGGCACGGGGAGGTCCAACTGGGCTAGATCAATAGCAATGCAAGCCCACCAGACTGGTGGAAAGGAAGACTGCCCACTGCAATGTTTGCCCAGAACCTCATCAAAGTGATCTCCAGCTGCAGTGTTTGCCCAGAACCATGCCAGAGCTATCTCCAGCTCCATCTGCAAGAAGCAAGGATGATGTTTTACAGAGGAAGACTAAGAAGAGCTGCAATGGCCTGGGTGAAGTAAAAGAGCTTCCTCTGAAACACACTAGAACTGTTTTTTGATTGAGATTTTCAAGACAACAGTTCTAAGATAGCTCTTTTCCACAATGCATTTCCTTGAAAATAAGTAAAATTAAAGCATAAAAAAGCATTAAAATATAACGCAACAAACCACAGTTGAAAAATGAAACTGGCTGACAGGAACGATTGAAAGATTGTTTCGCTTCCAGTTCCACGAGACACTCGTGGTGATGCGGGCAGTTATTACCTTAGTGATGCAACAGTGTCATTTCCACGCTATGAAATGAGTATCTTTGCTTCCTTCGGTGCAGGAAAACCATAACTGGCAGATCAGCACAACGTGGGGGCAGAAGAGGGTTGTCTGCTGACTCGACAAGCCTCAGAACTGCCCAGCTGTTGCTTTGAAACCCCGTCTGGGAATGCTCTCTTACCACCAGGTCCGGCAGACAGGATCCAGCACAGGTCTAGGAGGGAGAATGATCTGTGCATAAACTAATCTCACAAGTACCAGAAGCTGCTGATACGATTTATGCATGTCCTTACCTTGCATCCCGAAGCTGAGGTTTAGGTTGTTTTTGGCAAAAGGGGAAAGGCAAGAAGAGCAGACGAAGAGATTTTGATGGCAGGACTTCTCTTGAGATCCCCAGAGTTTGCACTGACTTCTCCTCAGTCCCAGTAACGGGCAGACAGAGCAAAGATGGAGAAGCCAGGACGGGGCTGCAGTCACTGAATCTAAACCCACATTTATTTGCCTGAACACCACAAGGCAATGAAGAACACAGTATCTGAAGAACAGTTGTGGAATGTGTATTATACTTTCTACACACGCAGTCTTTGTTGAGGTAAAATTGCCCCAAAGGTCTATGTCTGTACGGGACTAACTATGTCTTTTTTAACCCTGTAATACAAGAGGTTGAGCATCTCCTGGGGAGACCTGGGTTAGAAAGACATTTTAATGTTTTATTAACAAGTGTGTGGCCTTTCTGGGACAAGCATTGCACAAGGGCTAATATCATTAGAAGAAACTGGTTAAAAGTTATTTCATGGAGTCGGACTTTACAGGTAGCAATGAGTTGCCAAAAAGGCAGAGCTCTCAGTTTGGTTGTTTTTAACTCTCCCACTAGAAACAAAACTTTCTCTCTCTCTCTCTCTTCCCCCCCATCCCCCAAAGGAGGAGATAAGCAGGCTGCATTCCCACTCAAAGCTCCAGGAGAGGGTGTGATTCCCGGTGTCACCTTCAGCCCACGGCAAACGGAGGGAGAGCGGGACAAACCCACGGCAGGAACCCGGGGGCGCAGCAGAAACCCCTCTCCCCCCCCGGGCAGTGAGGGACTCCCTGCGGTCCCGCGGGGGTGGGGGGCTGCACCGGGAGGGCGAGGCGGCGAGCGGGGGCCAGGCGGGCCCGGGCGGGGAGCCCCCGGCGGCGGGCGGAGCGGGGCGGAGCGGGGCGCGCTCCTTTCGCGGCTGTCCGCGGGCAGCGGAGCAGCGCTCGGGTCTTCCCCTGCGCCGGGGAGGATGCGGAGAGGAGGCTGCTGCCGCTTCCCTTCCCGAGAGCCAGTGAGCCGAATTTCCCGGGGTGTGTACGGTCAGCAATAAAAAGAGAAACGCACGATCCAAGTTAATTTTCCACCCCCGAAAGGAAATGCTGCTTCCTGTATTATGCAAGGCTGGTGCCAACAACACTGACACAGGAGTCTATTGTCCTTTTCACAAAGCCGTGGTGGGGAAGGACGCCTGAGAAAATAGTCCTTTTGCAACAGCAAGGAGCTTTTGATCTTTGGGGGTAAAAAAAAAAGAGAGAGAGAGAGAGAGAGGGAGAAGCGGGTGTGGGCTGGGGGCTGAGGGGGATGCAGCGGGCGGAGGCGGGGGTGCGGCGCGGATGGCCACGGCCGGTGTCGGGGTGCCCCTCACCGTGCCTCCAGCCCCGCCGAGGCGGCCAGGATGCGCCAAAGTGCCTGCAAATGTCTTTCCTTTTCCATAAAAAGCGATCACACGGCTTCAGCCCCGCTTCCGATGTGTGCAAGCCGGAACAAAGACAACAGGGATTAAGAGCCTCTTCCTGCCTTCCA
>VZUD01000081.1:6479379-6526817 GCA_013401065.1 Cepphus grylle
GGGGGGGGGGGGGATCCCTCTCCGCACCGGCCAGGGCACAGAGCACAACGGTGCTCGGGGGCCAGCTGCGAGCCCCACCAGTTCCTGAGCAGGAAAAGACATCTGAAGAAGAGCCGCAGTGCTTTCAAAAGCAGTTTGGGAGACATTCTTTCCTGTCAGAGGCTTGAAAAATATCATGGCTTTCTTTCCCTTGAACAAGTAATAAAGGCTGAAACACTCTATTCCTACTCTAGAAGGACTATGTCAGTCCAAAAGAGGGTATTTGGATCCTTGGATACTTGGGTTCATCCCATTTTGCTGCTGGTATCCCTTGTTGCTGATGCTATCCTTTTGCTCAATAGTTCTTAAAGAGTTAATCTTTCCTTAAAAGAGCTTTTGAAAGAACAATTCTTATTCTTGAAATAGTTCTTATAAACTTTCTTATTAGTTCTTATTAAAGGCGAGTTCCTGCCTTTCTTAATGGGATACAATCCCATTTCCAAGGGAAGTCTATATCCAGCAAGAGCAGCAGGGTCAGGCTCTTGCTTTGACTGTTTTCTGGCAGCTACCTGTCTGCAGGATGGAATCACTTCAGCGGACTAATGAGTGACAGTGGCTCATTATGACAAAATGCAAATTGTTTTCTTTAAATGTGCCTGCTTGCCATCAAAAAGAAAACCTAATGGTCCTCTTCACACATGTAGATAGGCTGATTTAAAGGCATTTCAGGGAAAGAGGATATGGGGAACCTTCAAGAACGATTATGAATCTTTCCTATATAAAAATAGAACTGGATTTCCCATGTCCAAGAGCAGGGTTCTTTTAAAAAATCCTAAATCTTGCACAACTTTTTTGTCTCCTTTGCTGTGAAAACAAAACATAACAAAAATCCCAAAGTAAAACAGAACACCTGGGTTTCCAGTAACTTCAGTAACTTGCAAGGTGCTCACTGCTGAATACAGTTGGTTGTGAATGGTGGTGAATACCACCGGTGGCCTTCCAACCCTACAGCTGTACCCGCACACCCCTGCGCTCCCTCCTCAGAGACACAGGTTTGGCTCTGCAGTTTCTAACACTGTGCCCAACTCCGGCCCGTGGTCCTTAGCTCCCATCTAACCTCAGATACAGTCGTTTTTAACGCTGTCTGCATGCCAGCTCTTCAGGCTCTTTCCAGGCTTTCTACAGAGGCCAGGCATACTGCAGGCAGGGAAAGTTGAGCTTTTTCTGCCTGTGGTACTGCCCACCCTTCCCCCAGCTCTTAGATGTGGGCAATTCAAGTTTATCTCCCACAGACTCTGCCATAGACTACTGTTATCTGGAATAAGCCCCAGAGGCACAAATCCTTAAAGGCATTGAAGTGCCTAACTCCCATCAGAATGAGGGATGTAGTTGTCTAAATGCCGCTGATAATCTACAAAGTTGCTCACGATTTGTATAACAGAGATCACGTAAGTACCTACAGTCTGACATAGGCAAAGCGCTAAGTAAAATTTCCTTTATTTTTACGGCTGCTGTTGCTCCTGCTACTACTCAACACCCATGCTAGGGGGTACTCACAAGTCCAAGTCGGGAGTTAGGAGTGCAGTGGGACAAGGAGCACAAGGAGCAAAGGTTCTGCTTATGAGATTTCGCAGCTGAAGAGTACGTTAAGAAACGGCCGGCACGTCTGATGCAGAAACGGTAACAACGGGAAGATTGTCATGAGCTGTCTGAGCACAAGAGTGCATTCAACTTGCCAGCCGCCTTCTGCTTTCAAGGGTTTTTCAGGGTTGACAACAGAAGTAAATTTGTAATGTTACAAGTATGTTTCTCCTGCCTCTCTGATGACGGCGGGTCCCTGGGTAACAGACAATGCCTACTGGAACATCTGTCACCAAGCCATGGAAAAACAATTTATCCCAGCTTCTTGGGCCTCTGTTGGAAATGGGTTGGAAATGGGAGGGATCCCTGCCTTGCACCCACCTACATCCGTACATGCGCAACCTCCTCATGGCAAAGTACAGAAAGTGCTTGTGAATTTAGAACCTTGGGAAACGTCTAGTCATCTGCTTTACGCTGGATTCAGCCAGCAATCAAGTTAAGATGTCCATCATTTTGGTGGGATAGATGAAGCTTATTAAGAGAGGAAATAGGCACAGCCCTAAGGGATAGGATATACCAAATGAGCACCTAAAAATAAACTCTTTGTTTTTCCTGTTCCATGAAAGTTATTGTTGAAGTTGCCACAGAAATATTTCATAATTGTGAAACACAAAAACACCAAAGAGGTAATTTCTCCTCTACCTGTGATTTCTCAGTACAGTACAAACTTTCTAAAAATTTCAGTGTGTTTGAAACAATCAATACATCCAGACAGGGACAAATTTGTAACTGTTCATCATTAATATCACACACACACACAAAGCCACTATTACTAACAGATCTAATTCAAACACTTTAAAATATGATCCAGCTGAAGGTGGCAGATTGTCTGCTTTGTGAAGGGTAAATCTTCACAAATGCTGTAATGCTAGAGGTCATGTAAAATTGAAATTATGTGTCCAGTTTCACCCAGCATGAGTAAAAGGGTCAGAAAATGCATTCTCTCGGTCAAGTCACCAAAACCAGTCCTTCTGCAGAGAGAGATGTTGTTCAATCCTTTCATAGTGGATCGGGCTCCAGTGCTAGAAATGTAGTGCTGTGACCACAGGAACTACGGAAACCTGGTTTCCTACATAGCTTGAGGTTTCTGTGTTTGAGAAAGCGTGCGCTCTGCTCGATGCTTTTCCCGTGGGTGAGCATTCATGAAGTATTTAAATGCCCTAGTGAGCCCAGGACACGCTGGTGGTTGAGGAGGTATGAGTCCACATGAAAGCCTTTCCCTCAGTTGGTTCCCATATGGGTTGTCTCTACTCTACCTAGCCCCTATTTTCATGAAAACAGTAGGAATATAATTACCTTTAAACCCCATTCTTTTATATCAGCTTTAATTAAAACTGGCCAACAGATTCCAAAGGGCTTTTTGGTGAGGTAGGATCCACGTAGGTACACAGAGGTTGCTCACAAAACTCTCAATTTTTAGAAAACAATGCTAATTACCTAGATTTTTTTGCTGTCACACTTCCTTCTAAAGAAAAGCTGTAGCAGAACCTTATTCCCCTATTTTAGAGAATTTCTTCCAATTTCCAGTCTAAGTGAATTCATGCCAACTTTACATTTTTCTGGTCTTATGCTTCTATTTACAGGTATTTATTCCTTGATAAATACTTATGTAAGGCACAGAATCAAATTTATTTTTACTATAATTACCTCCTCTCATAGGACAGGAATGTCCTACTAGACGACCCCTAGGCCTACTCCAGTTTTAACTAATTTTTTTCAAACATGCAAAACCACCATGCCTTTTCATGGCGGTTTCACACTGGTGGGTCATGAATTAATATATTTTTGCTCTGTCATTGCCAACGTATGATTGCCAAACCTATAGCAGATACTTCTGAGAAATTTACTCAGAACAGAACTCATAACCCCTCTGCTTCCCAGTCTCATGCAGTCATGAGCACAGCTTGACTCAGAAACTTTGGTAAGTTATTTTAAGTATTATGTACAAACATATCCCATTTTGAAAGCAGTTTTATTGGGGATTTTCTCCTCTCTCATACAGAGCAATTTGGAATGTGAGACTGGCAACCATGGGGAATGAAAACTACTAGTTCTGGTTCACCTCACCAAGGAAAGAGGTGAGTGCTGTCTGCAGAAAAGAAGAACACAATATTGCAAGATAAACCAAACCAAAACACTCTGTTATTTCAGGAGACAAACCTCTGAAAACGTAGCCGAAGGAGTTTTCAACCACCAAAACTGCATACTGTTCCAGAAGACAGCCACCCAACTGAAACAAAAAAAAGCAAGGTGCCTGCAAAAATCCAGTCTATTTAAAAACAAATACATGGATCTGAAGGTGAATGCTTAGTTTTGTGCTTCACAGGAAATGTACCTGTTCGCACTTCTGTCTCTTCTCCCACTTAAGGATCCTGAAGCTGTTACAGAAAATCAACAGATGAACATTTGCAACATTTGGGAAATGCGAAACATCCCCCTTTCTGAACCAGTCTACTTCTCAGACTGGTGCTACTTGAGGGCATGAAAAGGCTTCACCAAAGCCTGTCTGTGCAGGATGGAGTGCTCCTTGAAGACCTGTGATGTGAAATATTTCTCCCTCGAGCCCTGTTGAGGAGAGGAATCTTTCAGTCAGATACTTCTTCATGTTCCTTTTGCAGCCCTGCCATTTTGGCCCACAAACAGGGTTCAGTTTGGTTGCCAAATGAAGGTGTCTAATCCCACCTGTCATAACCTGGGGCATGCAAACTGTCCCCCCGTGCATGGCATGGGTCCAGCGCACCCAGGCCTCTCAGGAGCAATGGCCAGAGCCCAGGAGGGATTCCCTGGGGTCTGTATGATGACAAACTCTGTGACAGTATTTGGACAACTGAATTGTGCCTCAGGCTTTCTTCTTAACGTGTCTCAGAAATGTCCAGAAAAGACACTGCCAAGTTCTTTTGAAACCTGTTGTAATTTAATACTACTTAATACCTAGTATTTTCTAAGGAATTTACTTTCAAAGGCATTTAGGCCTAGATTTAGACTAAGTCCTTGTAATTGATGTTTTCAACTGTCTTTGAAGGCCTAGAGTGAGCCAACAGGAAACACAAGGCACAGGGACCAAAGTGGGCTTTGGTCTGCCTGACTAAAGGACATGATCACACCAGTGGATGCAGACAGACATCAGCTCATACTGGTAGTGTTGTTAACCTTTGAACTGGAAATACTGAGAAGGTGAATGAGTTGAGCTGACCGAATAAAGCCAGCCTGGATCTGGAAACAGTACAGTCATGTTTGGTTGAAACAATTTCTGAGCTAAGACACTGTACTGCAAACTGCTCCATGGACATAGTCTGGTCTCCACAAGGAAGATCTACCTTCTAGGCTCTTTTGTTTTGTGGAGACATGCTTTTTGGTTTTTTTCTGTATTTTCTCCTAAGCAAAGGTGGAACAGCAGTTAAGTTGGAAGGCCTTTAGGTTGCATACTTCAGCAACCAAGTCTTGTTGAAGATGGTGAATGCAGTTGCTTCATTGTCAACTGGTAACATACTTCCTAGAAGGTATGAAAACTGAAGTGCTTCCTTAACCTTTTTCCTTTCTGAAAGAATGAGTTCAGAAGCTCTGGTATTGGTTCTCCTGCCTTTTTTGTGGTGCTGAAAACCTTCTTGTGTCAGTTTATTATGCTGTGCTGCCAGCACAGCCAAGATTTTCTAGCAATGCCTGTTCTGTACCCATCTATGCTTTTTTTCCCTCAGTGAGGTCAGCAACAATTCAAACCAGGAGTAACCGATATAGATTTCCACTCTTGCCAAAACCTAAGTTGGACACAACTTCTACTTCCATACGTAAAACTTTATGCAAACCCTTGATGAAGTTCCTTGTTACCATGGCATACCATAACACCTAAGGCACTCCCAAATGTGTTGGGATGGTAGTTGCCTAAATGCTGCCTTTACACCTATAAACTGAATGAGGAACATCGTGTGTTTTCTTTTTCCCATTTAACACTCTTTTTCAGGGTTTGTCAGTCTTTTGTTAATGCAAAGGATACCCAGCCTTTCAGATGAAAAGAAAATCTAAAGACAGTCGCTAGTAAGGTTGTTATAGAGCTTTTCACTTAATTCAGTGAAAAGTTGTCTAAACTGCTTTTATGTTTATTTTCTCCCAATTCATTTGGCTTGCCTGGTTAAGCGGAGAATGTGTGTGTGTGTTCTTCTGTCTGAGATATGGAAATTAAAATTATTCTGTGGTTTACTGTTTCCAGGCTCAAAATCAACCCACAGGCAGTAGCTTGAGGAACTGTGGCTGAAGAATTGATCTTCCTTTATGAAATTCAATTTGTACTTCCTTTATTTGTCAGCAGTTGTTTCCTTTATTCTGCTTTGGATAATATAGAAGGCTCGTCCGCCTCTGAACAGAGTATAACACACACTCAGATGCCACAGTCACTTTGGTCACCTTTCTTTGTCATTGTGTTTACAACTTCCTTTTATTTCAGAGAACAGAGACTTAATGATATTTCCTCATCATGACCATCAGGACCTTTAAGTATTTCCCCATAAGTTAATCCTCACCTGCACCTTTCTAGTTGAATTTTTTTTTTGACATCTTTCACTTCTACTGTGCTGGCAAATGTGACAGTGTCTAGTACAGTGTTTCATTTTCAGTTGGCACTCTTTAAGAGTGTTCTGCCTACAGTCTCTCTCTGTTGTTTTTTGTGGGGTTTTTTTACTGTTTCTGAGGACTCTTCTTGTTTGGTGTGAATTTGCAAGTCAGTAGGCTGCTGATCTGAAAGACCATTTCCCTTTTCTCTCCTTCCCAAGTGACCACAGCTTCTTTGGTTACATTTTCCATATATTTCTTCTTCTCTCTTCTTCTAAGTGCTTTGGTTTTTATTTAATAGACACTTTGACCTGGTTCTTTATCTAGAAAGGGTAATGCTTCCTTTCATCCTTCCTTCATGTTGTTCTTATTTATCTAGGCTTAAGTTATACTTGCCAGGAAATCAAGAATGGTTATTGAAGGTTTAAAGCAATTAGTGTCAGTTGAATGGGACCTGACATCTTTCCATCTTTTTTTGAAAGAAATAGAAGAATAAGAAAATCAAATGACTTGTCTGTACAATTAAAAAGAGCTGTCATAGAACAGAAAATAGAGCCCATGCCATCTGGCTAAAGAATCATAACCGCACATCTACCTTTTCTTCAATCTATTTCTCTAGTTGCTGCAATTACAGAAGAAAAATATCCAGGACATAAATCATTTCACCCCTTTAAATGTTACTGTTTTAAAATGTTTAAGCCTTTTAAAATGTTTTTAATAGCTTTAGAGAATAGTTCCTCAAAGCTATGCCATAGCCATTGCTCCAGAACATAGCAATACATCATTTTATGCTTTTCTACTAGGTGTTTCCAGCTACTAATTAAAAAAGAAAACATGAAGTATGTTGACAGACAGCAGTGGCCCTGGGCACAAAGACATAAAAACAATAGTAACATGATTGCTATAGAAATGGAAGTAGTCATTAACTAATCACAGGGAAAGAAAGATAAGACTAACACCAGAATCAAAGAACAGGAGAGAAACTTTCCTGTAGCAGCAGGAAAGATTTAAAAAATAGGCCCATAAAAATCAACTGTTTTGGTGATTCGATGGTTAATATCAGGCAAATGAACCAATCCTTTGTCGCTATTTATTTTTTCTAAGAAGAAATATGGAAAATATACCTTACAATCTATCTCTTCTGCTCAGACCATTGGAAGTTGCTACAGACAACTAAACAAGAAGTCATATTTTCTTATTCCAAATCCCAGAATTTCATTTAGCCCACTGCCGTTAATAAGGTACCCCTGAGCACTGCAGAACTTACAGAACGTGCATTACAAACAAAGGACAAGAGAAGATTTAGAAAAATTCTCAAAATGTATACAAACACGGTTTATTTAAGTATCTGTTTACCTGCAATCATTTATCGTATCTTTCTTCTGTTTTTTTTTTTTTGAAGAAAAAGGCTAAGAACAAAAGCTATTTAGTCTTTTCCAGACAAGAAAGACCAGAAAAAACCACAGGTCTATGTTGCTGTTGAATCACCTTCCCTAACCCAGACTGACTTTCTCATTCAACCTGGTTTTATTCACCTGGCCAGTTTTAGGGCCATTCCTGAAAGACAAAATGCAACTCGTGCCTTATAACTAAAACTAATTATGTCAAACCCAGATTCAGTAAGTACAGAAATTGATAACAGTTATGAACTCACTCACCACTCCTGCTCTGCTGGGAGCATATCTCATCTGAAGGGCTCTTATTTTATGCTCTTAACACTTAAGTGACTTATGTTTGTATTAGTTCGGTGGGTTTTTGTTGTGGGTTTGTTTGGTTGGTTTTTGTTTGGTTTTGTGTTTGTTTTTTTTTTTTAATCTGGGTTATCTCACCCCCCTCTACTCCAATGAATCAAAGATTGACTAAAGTAATGGATCACAGATTTTCCTCTGGGTCCATGGATTTCAATGGAGGAGCTGGGAGATTCTCCACAAAGGGTACGAGAAGCGGCTGCATAGATAAGGAAACAGTCATTACACGATGGGCTTGTGTATCCTTGCAGGTTCTTGGCAATGATCAAGCTGCTCTATGTCAAATGCTCATTCAGGAAAGAAACTAGTGCACTAAAACTTGCTGTCAAATACAAACGTTAGAGCAATGGATTTGAAAACACCTTCTCAGGGAGATCAATGTCATTATTAAGCTTCACATGGTTGAAAGGTAAAGCCAGGAAGCGGACTGAATTGAAATCATCATGGAGTGACTCTTGAACAAGAGAAAGAAAACAGTATCATGATCATACTTGGATCATGAGAAAAGTGAGATCCCAAACCCAAACCTCAGCCTGGACACTGTGAGAATACGGAGAAAAGTGTCACCTTTTCTACACGGTGTTAATGTGGTGAGGGAATGGACATGCTCAGCACAGCCAGAATTCCCAGCAGTGAAGCAGTGGTGTTGGGCACTCCTAATTAGACTCTTAATTGGACACTGCCCAACTAGAAGTATATTAAATGGATCTGATTTTCAGAAAGCACCAGGTTCTGAAATTCAAGACTTTCGGAGAGTGTTGTGTAAGCTGCCCACAAAATTAGGCAACAATATCGTCTCTGACAATCGGTAAATGCTGTAGTTACTTCATCACTTGTTGAGGAGCAGTGGCAGGGAAGCCAGAGATGACAGTAATGTAAGGAGATAAGACTGCAATAGTGGGAAGGGGCAGTCCCTGACTGTAAACCAGACATTGGTGACAGCAGGGAAACTGTTAAGCTAATGAGGAAGAAACTTGAGGAGAAGTGTAAAAACCTCCTCCATCCCAGCCCACGCAGTAACTGCAGAATTGCCCTTCCCATTCCTGCAACTAAAAGCAGTAATTTCTTAATGTTGGAGTTTCAGATCATTAACAAACTAAAATAAATCAAATCAAATCAAAAGAATGAAAATGGAGCGTACAAGTTTATCAGGGGGCCACAGAGGGTTTTGTTTCCCCAGCTAACGCTGTCAGGTACACTGTATGTAGCCTCTCCACACTCAACTACCCATCCCACAGCCTCCAGCCCTCCCCAGTGCCCAATATGTGCCAGTATGCTCCAGCTCAGTGAGTGCAGAAGGGCCTTGGGCCCAGCTCCACCTGCAGCTATCCCTCAGGACAGGTGAGACATGATCTTCTCTCCTCTAACGTGGCTGCAAAAGCACGACATTTCTCTAACCCTCCTGAAACGGTTGTTTGTCCTGTAGTGCTGATCTAAAGGGATAGCAGAAACATTTCCATTAGATGTAAAAACATATCTTTGTGAGAGGAAATTGTGAAAACTATTCTAAAAAGCTGCCATATTTCCTGATGACCATTTGTGCTGTCAGATTGGCTATATTATATACTATTCTGTATGACTTCACTCCCTATTCCCCTTCACTCTAGATAATGTAAGTTAGTGTTCAAGGTCTATCTGCCTATGACAATTTTGCCCTTCTGTATGCTTTGTAATGTGTGTAAAATTGTGTGGCACCTCTGTGAACACTTTGTGACACCTTCAGTGAGTCTCTCTTTGCATTCCTTTTCCCATTGAAACATATCCATCCAAAGCCTTTCATAGCAGCAGTGCAATAGGAAGGTAGCAATATACCATTATTTGGAACACAAGTTTACTGTTGAAATGTTTTTGTTTTTTTTTTTTCCTGAATAGAAAGCAAAGGTACAATGTACTTTGTAGCCTGATTGAGGGGGTTAATATAGTCTATATATTAATCTTTCTGCTTGTGCACCCTCCAAGTCTTGTGACAAAGACTTAAGAGTGACACAGGTTAAAAAGTTCATACTGAGCTTCTTGTCTTAGAGTGAAAACACATTTCTTTAATTCTAAAGGTGCTGAGAATTGACATCGTTAAATGGAATTAATGGAAGGTACAAACGTTCTGCCTTCTCTGGAATAACAGGACACAGTCACCCACTTGGTTGTCTGGTTTTAGATATCTACGGTTGAAGCGATTTTAAGCAGTATATCTTGCGGGGTCAGAACGCAAAGAAGGTAAGCCAAAAGGAAGTGGCGGCTGAAGTAAGAGGTAGGATATAGCCTCAGAATAAAAGGGATCAGCACAGCATATTTTTAGATACTTGGGAATGGGGCCCAAAAAGAATACAACTGTGCAATCAAGGACACTGCTTCCCCTTCCAATCACACATACATACTGTCTATATTGTATCTAATCACTCACAGTTATGGAGTCATTTCCTTAGGAGTTCTAAGGGAATCACGTTTGGATTCCAAAATGTGTAAGCAGTGCATTGACTTGATACTATAGAAAGTTGCATCGGAAGTCCTTGATCAAAATATTCAGCACTAGGAGTATGGTGCCATTCTTCCAGTCCCTTCAGAGTTTTCCACCTGGTATGTTTTTCAAGGATATATACGAGCTTAGAAAACAAAGAGAACAGATACTAAATTGGCCCTGAACTGATAATGAATGCTTGCATGACTTCATCATCACATTAAGGAATATATTTGAAGACAAATAAAAGGAATCTTGACTAATTTTATTGTTTCTGAGAAAAGGCCTGTAGAAGGAAGAGTGGGTGGCTGAATAAGATCCCACAAAACATTTAGCATTTATGACATAAAGGCAAGTGCGTTGACACGTGAAGTGAAAACTCAGTGTGTTATCACTGAGTCACACATTGAGAAGCACATCGGCTGACACAGAACGTAGAAAATATCAAAAGAAGATAGTATAATGCCAAGCAAGCCCTTACAGAAGCAGCAGAATGTAAAAGGCCTTAAAACCATTACACATAAAGAGTAAAATCATGTAACTGCCATGCATTCTGTCACTGATGCTGTCATTAGGACAGATAGAACCAAAAAAAGTAAAGCCATTCGAAAGCAACCACTTGTTGACTGAAGCATAACAACCAGACGTCTCTGTATTTTGTATTAGTATTAATATCTGAAACCCCACCTTGTTTGAAAAATCAGTGTAGTTTTGAATGGCTGCCCTCTGATAATGCCAACTAGACATATGTTACAACAATACAGGCACTGCAGTAATATGTATATAAGGAGACATGATGATTGTTATTTCACTTTTAAAAGTCACTATGCCCTAGGGCACAATTAACAGGCAATAAATTCCTACATGCTACTGAAGTTTAGAGATTAGTCAAAGCATGGAAACACATTTACACCTAATAAAATAAGGCTGATTAGCTGTTTAAATAATAGGAAATGTCAGTCAGGGGCCTCAGAAAGCTATGAACAATAACTAAACCCATCACCAAAAAATTAACATGTGTGTTTAAAGAAAAGACAAATATTAAGCATCTAAAAGAGCCTTAAATGTTTGCCAAGTCATCCAAAAAGAAGGAACTTTACTTAAGTGATAAAAACAACAGTTAGTGGTAGGAATTTACTGGAGTACGGTAGGGCATGTGTCAGTCCACTCCATGCACTACTTTACAGTTTGATTTAGGAAAAGCTTTTACATACTGGACAGGAATTCAGTGAGAGTTTGGAGCATAGTACAGCTCACCAGGACATGTTTTGGGCTCGTCCAGTTGTAGGATTGCAGGTGATATCAAAGGGTATGTCTGAACCACAGGGCAGATGTGCTTGGTGGCATTCCCTGCACTTCCAATGTCCCAGCTATCCACGGCTTCCACAGCATCTTCCAATGAAGATGCGCTTCTCCCCAAGGAAGATGCGCTTCTCCCCACTGTCCACAGTTTGTCCTTCCTAGGGAATCGAGAGCACAGCAGGAGGATTAGATGGCTATGAAGTCTTGCTCTAACATGAATTTAGGATGCAACTACTATGAAATCCCTGACCCCAAAACTGGAAAAGCCCAAGACTCTCATTAAAATATACCCATAGGAAAAAATGTTTTGGATTTAAGACTATATATGCTCACTTGAAAGTTAGGTAATGCAAGGAGGGAGGAGGTGGACAATAGCGCTGGTGTGATATGCCACTCGAATGGACAAGTGACTTCTCTGTACTTAAGCCACTGCCTGAGAAGACAAAGATGGGCACAGAGGCATGTCTTCTATACATTGAGACAGACCAGGCAGCTCCATTTGGTGGTGGTCAAGGATCAAAAACTGGATCCTATCTACTGCTAATGTTGCAATTTGTCCATCCGGGTATCTGATTAGTTTTGAAAAAAACGCTATGAATACTTTTCTGTTAGTCTTAATATCTTTGAGTGTTCTCCCTTTTTCTTCTTCTTTTTTTTACCTCTAGCTTTGAATTTAAGAGAGGTTGAAGCAATCAGTTTAAGAGAGGATGAAGCACCTATGCAAAGAGACTAATAGCATACTTCCTGATCAATTTCACGTTTTGGTCTTGTAGTCAGCACCTTTAATCTGACAAACTTAAGCTGTATCACTCAAAATAGAAACTACATCATGAAGACATGCTTTTTTCATGATGTGAACCCCTGCATGCAGACTAAGGTACAACGAAAGTTATTTTTTGCCTGGAGGACTTGAGTTTGCCAAAATTCCACTGAGCACAACCCTCTCCCAAAAGCATTCACCACCTCTCATGAATGCTAATGACCTTACAAGAGAACAATTTGCTCCTCAGTGGAGATACTTGGGAAACATACATTGAAATAATATGTTGCATTAAACAGCGACAAACTAAAGAAGAAGTCATCAAATACAATTTTGAAACCAAAAAGGTTTTGGAACCAAAGTTCAAAGGCAGTTAGTGTTTGCTGAATTTGTGGAATTTTCCCATTCTGGATTTTTTCTTGCCCACGGCAGGGAGACAGCCCTTAGGCAACAAATAGAAATGATCTTGCACGGTTATGAATAAAAGCAGGACCTGTATCACACTTGTGATATATATGCTCGCTTTTCCATGTTGTCTGCTTTGCAGTAGTATTCCCTTGCAGTACGCAATGATAACCATGTGCTGTATTAATAAAAGCATATCAAGCAGACTGAGGAAAGTGAGTTTTCCCCCTGTGTTCAGCATTTATAAGATAAATCTGAACTACTGTGTCCAGTTTGGGGATCTTCAGTACAGAGAGACAGACAAGCTAGAGCAAAACCAGTAGAAAGGCTGCCAACACATTTAAGGGATGGACTACATGAGACAGGAGGTGAGGGCGAGAGAACTGGGTTCATTCAGCTTGCAGAACAGAAGCCTAAGGAAGGATCTGATTGCTGGCCTAATGGGTGGACATTACGACTAACTAATTAATGGGTGGTTATAGAAAACAGATTCTTCTCGGAGTGGCAAGTTGCAGCTGGGGAGCTCTTATTAGATATAAGGAAAAAAGCCTTCCCAATGAGGTGCTCAGGTGGGAGGAGTGGCTGCTGCAGAATCCCCATCCTCAGAGCCCTGAGCAACATGGAGTAATTTCAAAGCTGACCCCGTTTTGAGTGGGGGAGTGGGTTTGGACCAGATGAGGTCCTCAGATCCCTCCAAGCTAAATTATTATATGATTTACAAGATCATGACAGGAGCACAATGTGGGGAAACACCTAAACCGCATGATGAAATCCAGTTTAGTTTTAGTGGCATTTAAGCACGTGTTTGAATTATTCCTGAAACAGAATCAAGAAATAAATATAGCTTTGTGACATAGAGAGATAAAGTGCCTATATATAGCTTCAAAAATTCTTGAAGAGGGGAAGGATGTTCTGCCTAGACTTGCCAGTCTTCTGCCAAGGAGACTGTTTGTCATTTCCAACATTTTTTTATAGGCTCTTTTGTGATTTGGGGCAAAAAACTTAATCTCACTATAAATCAGCTGCTGACTTATTAAGTAACAGGATAAATCCATTAATACTTAGATATTTGTGAGTCCTTCACATAAGACTAAAATAAAGTTCACAAGTGGATTCCAACTGGGCAAAGGAAAGGACGCATCTCCTTAAGTTCTGAATCATCCGTCTTAGTGAATGACGAACTGTGCCATGAGAGCATCATTGACAGCAGAGCTAGAAGGTTTAGCTCCAGGGTAGACATCTATTATGTAGACATCTGCATTTGGTTAGAAGAATCTCACCCAGGAAGCTATGATGCAAAACTGCTTCCTCATGCCAGAAGCCTTCAAATGTAGCATTAATCAGAATGGAATAAGGAGTAGGATGGATGTTTCTTTTCTTCGGTTTCTCAATAATTGCACTTAGTGAGGTTTTTTTTTTTTTTTGCATTACTGCCAATAATACGTTGAGAAATCCACATTGTAATCTCCATATTAAAAAAAAAAAAAAGATTATTACAATCAGAAAGCTGTCCCGATGGCTTCCAAGAAATAAACTTCTGGGTGAAAAACAAATGGTTCAAATTAAACTTGTGTTAAATATGAATGATGGTTGGGAAAAATACTTTAGGAATTGTCCTAGGACAAGTACATTGACTGCTTACATATACAGAGATCTTTGCTAGCTCTTTAAACAGCACAAATGCCCCATACTCTTCAATTTGCACTACACTCTTTGAATTCCAAGATCACCCCAAAAACGAGACATGACTTCTTCCATATGATGTTTAGTAGATGCTATGTCCTGTGTTTAAAACTGATGGTCTGTCTGCCTGCGCTTTCCACCCATCCCAGTGCAATTATTACTTCTCCAGGTGTGAGGCAGTAGGTGAAGCAATATACAAGTCAAGCAAAAGTGAACCTCTACCACAAGCCTGCGTTCAGTAAAAGAAAAAAAAACATCTTAGAGCAAAAAACCTCTTCTCCAAGTACTTCATCATTGATATAAACGCATGGAGTTCTCCCAAAAGGAAATTAATGTACCAACTTATTATCTGCTGCCACATTCCTGCTACTTTCCTAACCATGCTTCTGGAAAGTCCCATCTCAGCTCTCTCTTCTGATGTCTTCCACTTTGACATTCTTCCTGCAATTACAGCTAGCCAGACTTAATTTAATTAGCATAAAGATGATGTACACATGTTCTACCACAGCATTACTTACAGTCTTATAAGCATGGGTCTATATCCCCAAGGGCGTCTTAGTCTATGCCTAGGGCATTTTAAATCCACATCACCCAGCCATGACACAAAAAGATTAAATGCTGTAGGGCTGATCCACAAACTTCACCTCTTGACTTTTCTTATGCTTGGACTGTAAACATGTTACAGTAGGAATTATATTTTCATTCTCTCTACGTACATCACCTAGCACAATGTGACCCTTGTCCAATATTGGGATGCTTGCATATTTTACACTAATACAAATATCAACGAGCAAAATCTTTTTGGTGTGTAACAGAGAAAACCTGCATGGGAAGGAAATGACTTATAGTTTAAGGAACCAGCAGCATCAATGCATTTAAGGATAAGTAAAGTTCAGGAAAAAAAAAGGTCAAAATCCATTGTCATTGTTGGCAGATCTTAATGATGGGATGTAATTTAAAATGTTTAAAACCCACACTGATTGGGTCTTGGGAAAATCATAAGGTAGAATCAAGCAGATAAAAACAGCAAATATATCACTCTAGCTTTTCATCAGATTCTGCGCTGCTACAAGGTCTTGGGCAATCCCACTGAACCAGTGTGCGTAAAGCTGTGGGCTTCCTTACGCGGCTGCCTGGTTTCCTCCTCCCTGAGAACAATGCAGTGAATGGGACAGGGAGGGCAGGAGAGCATCCAGCCCTGGAGGACAGCTATTCACGCTGCTCCAGCCAGAGGCCTGTCAGCATTTCCACTCTTTCACACGCATCCCAACTTCAGACAGGCATTACATCACTTTAACCACTTTTCTCACATTTAAAGAAGTCAAAATTAGTCAAAACAAAAACAGCAACCATGTGTGCTCAGGGATGTGAGCGGAGAAATAAGGATAAACAAATCCGCTGTCTTGCATATCCTACCAGCAGTTCGTCTCAGCATGATCCTTAAAAACAGCAGGGTGCCTCGCCTCAGCTTTTATCAAATAACATTTATCGGACACCCCACATTCCCTACCAGTGGACCACAAAGAATCAACAGGGAACTAATAGGCTGTCCTTTATTTTTGAAATGTTAGGGCCCAGCTTACTCAAAAAATACTATGATGTATTTTGTTTTGGTTTGGTTTATAGCATGGGAAAGAATGAATGAGAAGTGACCCATACAGGCTTACTTATGAAAAATTACGGTTCGTATTACAGGCATGTTTACAAAAACAACTGTGTGTGAGGACAAATACCCTTCAAAATCACGGTTCTGCATCTGCATGGACACACGAAGTTTGCCGTAAAGGCTGTTTTAAGGGAATGTCAGTTTTTCAGTATAGGAAGAGGGAAGGCAGGCTCTAGGATGTCTAGACAGATGTGTTCAGGGGTGTTGTCCCTAGACAGCAGAGGATATACAGCCCTTAAAGAGGACAAAGATTGGCTTTGCTATAAAAGAACAAGCCACTTCCTGGAGAGGAAGATGCACTGATTTTTTAGGAAAATGCAGACACATTGTGAGCTCCAAGGAACAGGGATCTAGAGAGGAAGGAAGAGGCTGAGATGTGAGGACTAAATATTACCTACCTATAAACTTTGTAACTAAGGGTCATAGCCCGTTATAAATGAGTCTTTGTACAATCTTCACCTAGATGACAAGAAGAAAATGCTTTATTTTATGTCTTTATTCTTTTCCTCTTTGCTTCTCTCTGGCTTGAAGAATAAAAACCCTTGTAAAATACACCTGTAATATGGATTTCACTCCTAGTAAGGAGGAAAACCAAGGCGGAATATACATTTGAACAGAAGCAAAAGGCTCTTTACTCAGGAAAAGACAAAAAATTAAGAGACTACAGAGATAACCTGATAACGAAGGGGTATTTCCCAATGAGGTGCCATGACTCCATGCTTAGACACTGACTCTCTGGACTCTCAAAGTTTTAAGGAAAAGTTGGCGCGGTTACGTTCACAGAATTAATATAGAAAATAGAAAAGGTTTCCAAAATTTTTATAATATATTTTGCAAAGTCAGCAAGTTACATTTTGTTACAGGAAAACTCTCAGAAAAGCAAGAAAAGTATGTAAGAGGTTGACAATGGAAAACTGCTTTTGAGCTTTCACGTTCCAGTAAGTAAGCACATAACATCCTCCCTTTGGCTACAAAACAGCAATATTCTCTAATATTTTATTGTGAATAAGCACAGATATAGGTTCAAGGAGTCCTCTTCCATGATTTCCACTGTGGCTTTTAACTTCTCAACAAATATATTGAGTTGCATTTCTTTCTCCATCCTTTTCCAAATGATGGAATTATTTTAGCAATATTTTGAAGAGTAATGTATTATCACAACTCAGTAGTTTGTGATCTTAAAATGCTCGGAAAGGAAGCGGGGGTAGGACAGAAGTAAAATCCTTTGAACACAGAAATAATCCTGAAATCTACTCTTCTCTTTCTTATCACCTACCGTTCACCTCTTATTATGTTCAAATATGCCAGGCAGTGGTTAATAATAGATAAGTGTATCTAGAATGAAGGCCAAACACATCATTTCATGCTCCTTATCTCTGTAATCTTCATTCAGAGGAATTCTCTTCTTCTTCTGGAATCTGGGGCAACTTTTCTGGAAACCGCAGCCACAGCAAACTCAGTGTTATCAGTCCCCACAACATGTGTGAGCTGTGGCTGGAAGCAGACCCGTTGAAGATACCGACTAACAGCAGATTTTTTTTTCCGTAATATCTGTCATTAGACTAAAGAAAGCATGAGCTCACGGCACATTGGGTACGAAACGAAGGATGAATAACTTCACAAGGCTTGAAGGAAAACTGCCAGAAAAAGCATGGGGAAATGTGGCACTGAAACAGAATAGTAGATTGATGCATTAACCTCTCATTGTCAGACTACTAAAAAAGCTAACTGAGATTATTAATGAACTAATTGGTGGTCTCCATTTAGTAGACTTTCGGGTACATATCTCAAAGATAGAGTGCAACTTTTAGTCTGTCTTTGAAAAGCATCCAGGAAAAGCGCAGAAGCACATGTCTTAGGCTGGGTCTGAGGACTGCTTCGAGGAATAAACAAAACATTTGACAGGCAGAGCTAAATATGGGTAATGTGAAATGCTAAAGTACACTTGATGTCTATAATCTTTTCTTTATTTAAAGAGTGGGAAAAAGCTGATATGTAGAGCTTTGGAAACACACTGGGTATGTTTTGTTTCAATAATTTTGTGACTAACACCAGTACAGAGTAATTACTGCCTCTGCATGGTAGCTGCATGCGAGACCTGCTGCTTGAGTCTTGTGTTCGTAAAAGCGGGTGTGAAATAAGAAAGAATATAAGCATATTCAGAAATCTCTCCTCTTCTGAGGGAGACAATAATTGAAACATCTTACTACCCGATCCCAACGCTACTTCTCAGCATATAATGAAAATGAAACTGTTTCTCCTGAACACAGAGCAGATCCACATGTCACCCCATGAGTATAAAAATTCTGATCTCCTTTAGTTAAATCCTGTGCACTGAGAAGCTACAATACAGCACACCTTTTAGGGCATGATCCTTATTTATGCTCTTTAGACAGAAATTTCCCAGAGGAGAAGGCTCCAGACGCTCTTCCTTCCTCTCTTTTTCAAAGGGTTTTATTTCATCTTTTTAGGACGGTCAGCACGCTATTCTCAAACAGAAGCCAAAGGCTATAGTTTTTACTACAATCAGATTTAGTAGGAATCTAGAGGGAAAAACAGATTTGGAAAAAATAATAATAATCATAGTTTTAACATAGATATAGTTGTTCATGAGATCTGGTGTAGATCCAATTTCTATTTAGAGCAGAGCCCCCCAAAATGAGTATTCTGCCTCAGTTTTCAAGCAGACTGAGAAGGTACAACATGGTAGCAAGGTTGAATGGTAATTTTGAAGAAACCTGTAGAATCGTAAATGTCTATTTCCAAGGTGGCAGAAAAATTAAAAAAGCTGAAAGGCCTGAATTTAATCATCTAGGTAATCTTCATCCTCCAATACTCAAAGAACCAGCACAGCAATCACAACAAGGATTTTCAATAAATCTTACAAATTTGTATTGGTTCTATCTATTGGCTAGTGATAGACCTAGGAGCTATATTTAAGAAAGAGAGGGAAAGGGTATTCTAGATAACAGTAAAGTCAATAATCTGATAATAACAATATATGCAATTTCAGAATAAACTTTGAAGGAGAGAATAATTAGGCATTGGGTAACTGGAAAAAAACATAGATTGAAAAGTGGATTTTCTAAGAGCAGGCTGTATCAAAGCAATATAATATCATTTGATTGCATAAAGGACGTTTTGAAAACAGTAATGCACAGCTCCCACCTAGCATAATTTTAGTTTAGCATTTGATATGTCACAAAGAAAATTATTGTTTAAGATGGTGAACGGTGTTAATGGTAGAACAGAAATTCGAACAAAATATTACTTAGAGAGAATACTATAATGAAGTGCCTTGAAATGCGATGATTCAGGATATATTGGACTTCCTCAGGGACTGGTTTTAAGATCAGTTTTATTTAATATTTCCATAACCGGTGGACAAGAAGTAGGAATGCACTAATTAAAGTTAACAGTAGCCCAGAAAGTCAGGAGGTCTCAAACCAGAGGAACACCAGACTAATCATATGCGGATTACATTAGAATAATAGAAATATAAGAAAATAAAACAAGGCTATTGAGTAGAGATTGAGAACAAGACTTTGTGTGGCAAACTAGGAGCTTGCCAATTAAAGATCCCTGGTGAGGAGAAAGTATGAAGCACCAGTGTGATGCAACTATGAATAAAAGCAAATGTGATTCTGTATGAGAAGAATCGTATTACTGTAGCCGTGTGGGCACTGCTGTGACCTCATCTGAAGCACTCTACATAATTCTGACCACTCATGTTCAAGAAAAGTGAAACCGAAGCATGTTCTGTGAATGTTTACTGGGATGATCATAGATGGTCAGGAGGCTTCATGTCCTCTTCATGAGTAAGAGCCATGTGAGCTAAAACCCAGAATAGCCATCAGAACAAATAGGCATAAACTGGCTGTCAGTAATTTCTGCCTAGACGTGAAGTTGCATCATGACCAGAGCAATGAGGTTCCAGCACAACCACCCAGACTAAGAACAGTCAAGGAAGAAGGAAGACGAATGGGACCAAGTTAACTTAATATGCAAGTTCATTAAGATGTTATGAAAATAATTACATAGAATGGCTCTTTGTAACAGCAGTGGGCAGGACTCAGTAAGCCAAGAGGAGCCCTTGAATCCAAATGTGTTCCTATGTCGACCTCCCTTCCCCCTCCTCGTCTCCCTTGAGCCCCTATATTACTTTGATCTGCCCACTCTGATCCTCCACCACAGAGGTATTCACACAAATTTACTCTGAGAGGAGGATATGACAGTCTCTCTTGAAATGTCCACTGTATATATTTCCCAAACCCTTTCAGGACTGTTTGCTCCTTTGAATAAACGGCTTGGGGTTTGTTTTTCCGGTAATCTTTTAAAACTTAAAAAAGTCCTTCCGAAGAAGAAACCACACAAGTTTCCACAGTTCATTTGCATCTTCTTTGTTCCAGCCTAAATCTAATTCTTTAAAACATTTGCTTTTTTTTCTTTTTTTCTTTTTTTTTTAAACCTGGAAGGTCACTCTGAATCCAATTCCCAATCTTCCTTTACAAAAACGGAGTTTGTAATTTCTTCTGAAACTAAAAATAGATAATTTGCCTGATGGTATTAATTTAATTTGTTTCCTTTCTCTTTAGTTTTAGTTCAATATGTTAAATAACCTCTACAAGACTGTAAGGAATGTGCTTCAATTACTTTGTGCCAATAAGCTCGTATTGGCTATCTGCTCCCCCAGTCTTATTAAGTATAGGGCTGCCACTGAATTCATTAACAGTTTCTGTCACAAGCATTTCCCAATGCTGGTATATAAACTGAATAGGAAATTTCATTGTAAAACAAAGTTCCAGCAGCACCCTTTCAGAATCTTTCAAAAATAAACCTGAGCACAGGAATATGATTTAAGCTGTTAGCATAACACATATAACAACAAAGTAATTCATGTCATAAAACACATAGCTGCAGAGACTCAGAATTAAGAGATGCAATATGAAGAGTAAGAAAAGTTAAGCCCATTGTGAGGAAAACCTACAGTAAGGAAGTATGAATAAAATAATCCATGGAAAATGCATAATCATAGTTTCCAGAAACACGAACACAGATAAAATTCATAATACATCATTTTCTCCATAGAAACAATTAATTAACTGCCAACACCCTTTACAATATAGTAGCATTGAATTTCATAAAAGCTTTTCCTGAAGAAACACTGTAATAGTTCTTCTGTACAAAAACAATGCTGCTGTTTTGCTCCAGCCTTGACTCGCTGAAGTCCACTCCATGGGTTCATTGCATCCTTGTGGAACCCTCTGAAATTCAAGTGAGCTCTCTGCAAGTGTCAGGGTCTGCATACAAGTGCTTACTGTAAGCTACAGCTTCTGTTTACCCACACGCAAGTAAACTTTTCTATCAGAAGTGAGTCATCAGATTCAGAAGCCCAAGCTTGGCCAAAATTCAGGAGGCTCTAGACCCGCTTCTGATTTTGCTGGCTAAACCTGGACTGGATGGCTCACATCCTGAGTTCAGCCTAATCGCCTTTGAAGATTTGAGCCTTAACTATTTCTAAGCCGGCCATCACCATACCGTCCGTGTGACTAATGATAGCATTCTTAAGCAGCACGTCGCAGTTGGATCAGAAACTTTGTCATGGTTTTGTTTTTAAAATGACAGAAAAAGCGCAGGGAGAAACTTTTTTGTGGACAATAGGGAAAAGAAACACTATTTTTAGTGATGCACATATTTTTGCTGAAAACGTCTGTTTTCTGTGCGAAATGCCAACTTTTCAGTTTAGAGATTACTGGCTCATTTATTGTCTTCAGCTGTAAGAGGAAATTAAGGTAACTTCTGATTATCTTGCTACTTAATGGATGTGGTTATGAGTCAGAGAAGTCTCAGACTCCCTTTTTGCTGCTTGGTATTTTGGCAAACTCTTGGGTGACTTTTTTTTTTCCCTGCACAGTAGCAGGAATGGGAAGTAATGTTCCATTCAATTCTTTCAGCTGTGACTACTAATAATTATTTTCAAGGTTTCCCTTAGAAAGACACTCTCACAGGAAACGTGCTCTTAGTCTCACCTATATGTGCAGGGTGGTTGTGCTTCTGGGAGGCAAATCACTGCAGGCTAAGGGGGAAGATAAAAATGTTTTTTCTGTGAACTCTCATGAAGGATTTGGCTTCGGTGCCAAAAAAAAAAAGTTTACGGAGCAGTGACATCCTGACTACATGAACACTGGATAGGTTAAACACTGTACTCAGGCTGAAGGATTAGTTTAAGAATTATATGGTCACAAGGAGGTAACGGAATTTACTGAAAATAGCTATTTATCCATTGACAGGGAAGTACTGCTACCGGCATTCCCCCAGGCACTGCGCATGCAGCTGCAGCTACGGCATATACATTGCTTTTTATCTTCCAACCCCGTTTTTTCGTAATTCTCACAGCATTGCGAGTGAAGAGAGAAAGTGCTCAAAATCAGCCACAAGCATCGAACTGGCAGCCAGGCTGAAGAGCGGCAGCTGGCCAGCGCTGAGGAGGAAGGCAGCTTCAGGGTGTTTGGCTACTGAGCAGCCCCTGGCGACTGGCTCCCCTCATTACAGCCTCCTGCTTTTCTGACTACACAGCGGGAGCACGGAGAAGAGAGTTTCCCAGAGTCCCAACAACGGATTACTACAAATAAAGAGTACAGACACCAACCCGAGATTTACAAAAGCACCGACAAGCTGCAAAATAACTCACCACTTCAAGGCAACATGGACCTCTTTTTAATCCAGGTACATAACTTGGATTAAAAAACAACCTGGGTCCCTTGTTTGACCTACCAAAATAGGAACTGAAGACACTTCTACAGATATGCTATCTTTTCACTTAAAATTAATTAATGACTTATAAGTCAAATAATGAAACGAGGGATTGTTGGTATTATTCGACCACTAGATGTACAGCACGTTAAAAAAGTTTACATTTCATGGAGAGATAACAATGGACTTTTTTTGGTCATCTGTTGGACTGCTTGCTGCATTTGAACGATGAGGATGGACAAGTTTTGACTCAAGAAAATCCTGCAGGCTGTAGAGTCTGCTGGTAAACAAACAGGAAAAAATCATCTGCTTCGGCAATATGTGGGATTCTTTTTTTTTTTTTTTTTTCTCTCCCTGCAACAGTAACTTTTTTTCTAAATACTTTCACCAGCTTCAGGAAAGGGTGGGTTAGAGTCAGGGGTTTCCTGAGCCTTTTCAGAACATGATTTTAACGTAGCCGTGTGTTCAGAAGAGCCCCCAGAGAGTCTTGTTTTGGAACACTCTGACGCCTACACGTTATTATCTTTGCTACGTTTTGCAGTTTTGTGTGAAATTTATTTTTAATCTTCAACAAAACATGCCCCTGTTTATCTTAAATTCAGAAAAGGTTTAATAATTTAAAACAAAATAACTTTTAAAATAATTAGATTTACAATGAATGCCAAAACATAAAAGCATAAAGCGAGTTAACAAGAAAGGGCTTCTTAAAGATCAAAGAAAATGTGTTTATTTGATTTGATTAAAAACAAGTAAAAAGTACTTTCACTTTAACAGGTTCTAACTGGCTGTTGACAGAAACCAGTGAAAGAGTTTCCCAGTCCCACAGGATAAAGGTTTTCTTCTGATAGAGGTTCACGTACTCAGAACAGATTGCCCACTGATACGTCAAAGGAATTGTATTTTGAAAAGCGACAAAGCTGCATCAATATTAAAAAACGTGGATACAAAGGCAAGTTTCCTTGGACAACATACTCCTTTTGCTATTGTTAAGTAGGACTGATGGTGTAAATCAGTGGGTATCTTCCATCCCTCTAGACACAAAAAAGCTCTGGGAATGGGAGCAGTAAAACGTACCACTAAATTTAGTGGAAAGACAGGATACATTAGCTCAAAAAATGCTTTAACGTAGCAGTTGAGTTCCCAGAAGAGAGCTGGCTTTTGTAGATCTCCTCCTCCATGGGCGGAGTAGGTTGGTACATGGCAGCCTTTGCCCTGCCAGCCATGGTGTGCCTCTGTCGTGACAAGTTTTGAATCCACCGGGGAAGTCTCTCCCCGAGGCTTCAAGAGGAAATGTACAGACCTCTCATGAAATGATGCCATGCTGGGACCCAGGCAAGAAAAAGCTAAGTAACTGAAAGAGGAATTTGCTTTAAGTCAGGCTGTCTAAGACTTTGTTTAATGAGGTTTTATGTTTGTTAATACCAATGTAACTGCTAAAAGAGCATTTGAAACAGTATGGGCTTTTTTAAAAGAGTAAACACTTTCCTCATTTCTAAATGATAAAAGAATCCATGGTCTAAAGATTGCTTGAAACCTCAGAGAAGTCCCCCAGCTAAACCAAAAAGACCAGACTTGACATTCCAAAAATGCTGAGGTAAAAAACATCCGGAAAATATTTAAAACACTCATACATTTTAGACCTTCTTTACACAAAATGATGAAAAAATCATTCTTAAAAAAAAATAATAATTTGCAGGTTATCTTTAAAAGCAACATGCGAAATTCATCTTCATAACATTACAGAAGTAATCATTTCAGAGGAGCGGTAGTTATTTTCACACTCAGAGTGTCCACACAACTCTAAAGAGTGCGTCCACATACTCTTTTAAGAGTGTCCACAGACAAGAACGACCTCTTTAGCAACCACAGTCACTGCATCGCACTTCCCACCCTGTTACCATTGGCCTGGAAGATGCCTTCAGACAGACTATCCAGACCTGCACGCCAGCAACGCTCCCTGGCAGGCAAACTTCAGCACACGGGGTCCTGGTCTGGAGCAGTGCCTGTGGGCTGCTGCCTGCACTCTGGTGAGCCTGGGGCTGGGGGAAGCCTTGAAATCACCCGCCACACAGAGGGCAGCCATACCTACTGCTTCCCAGCAGTCGAAGCGCTCATGGCTCACCACACGCTCTCATTTCTGATCAAAGGTTTGGTCAGCCCAAGAGCTGCTCATGTAACTCCTATTAGCTTGCAGCAGGGCTGCAGAGAGGAACGAGATACTACTCCAATCATTCGCTGTTGAGATGGTCACTGTTAAATCATTAAAACAAAGCTGGTTGTGAAAGAAATCAAGCCTTGCTCCAATTTAAAATACTTGGTAATTTGATGAGAAAATATGTGTGTGATTTGTGTTTATGTCTGGAAGTTTTCCCTAGCGTGAAAGCCTTTAAAGGAAAACCAGATCTTTCTTGCAATGTATGTTCTTTCATGTTATGCAGCCTAGACTGTGGATTGCAGTGATGTCAAAAATGTACACGGAGTGATTGCATCCTGTCTGTGTCCTGCAAGAATGACTTTGAAAGTCAGATGTTTCATCTCTACAGTCATATCCTGACCAACAAACTCAGTCAATAAATAAATACATTTAATGACAAACCTAGCTTTTTCTGTAAGCTGCAGTTAAACAGGAACTTGTTTTTTGTATTCACATCTATTCTATAATAATGAATTCAGCACCACAATATCCGAGTACCCATTATAAGATCAGAGAAACCTTTGTGGTACCAGTTTTCCTAAAAATGAGTTAAAAACCCCCAGTCCTCCATTCCGATTCTTTTGAAGTCTTTGCTCCAAGCCTAAGACCCGAATACAAAGGGCCATAACTTTGGTTGAGAATGTTTGGAGTTGTTTTTTTTTTAAGTGGTGAACTGATTTTGCCCAAGAAAGAGGAAAACAGAGTATAAAGCGTATGAATTTTTCATTCATTTTTTCCAAAGCTGTGTGCCATTAAAACATATATAAAAATTCCATTTAAATATTTTTTTTTATACAAGATTTGGTGTTTGTCATGCGTGAAATTTGTAGCACCAGGGCAACTTGGGGCAAATTTGAGCTATAGGTCTCAGAAGAAATATGTAAAATAGATACGCCAGACACACATCTGAAGCTGTGCATGGAAATCTGTGGAAAACTTTCTCATGATTCTTGGAAAGTCCTTCAAAGTTCTTTAAGTGCAAGCTAATATTAACCCCGTTACCATACTGTTATTGTTGCTATTAATATGTACCTATTAATACAGTATTTACCCACTGTTCTCAAAATTAATTTCCGAATGTTAACCTGCTGCAAGCCCATCCCCGTTGGCCACTGACAAAAGATCAAGGTCCCGAGGGCCGCCTGTGATCCCTGGTGTACCCTGATACCTCTTGCTCACACAGCGTTGCCCAGGGAGGCTCCATGGCTGGCCCAACGTTGGAGGCCATCTTTACCTCATGAAGCACCGCTGTTTCATTTCGCTACCTCAAGCTGCCAGGTGGCCTGCCAACCCAAGCTCTCTGCTTTTGCTAACTGTAGCCCACTGGGAGAGAGTAGCATTGACCGAGAAAAGCACCTCCCACCCCACAACATGGCCACCCTGGCCTACTGTGGGAAGGCACTGGTTCAACTCCAGCTCCTTCTTGGGGCCAGAGTGGTACCAGCACTGCTGGGTTTTGTGGGCACAGTGCGTTAAGTCTGCAAGCAACAGCCTTGAAAGCAGGTAAGCCACGTCCGAGGAGGCCACAGGGCCGGAGATGGAGCCCCCTCCCCTCACAGCACCCCAGGGCGGAGCCGCCGCCATTATCCCTCCCCTTCTCGCCTCAGGGCAGCCTCGGCCTCGCCCCCGCCAGGCCCCGCCTCCTCCCTGCGCGGGCGGCCGTTCCCTCCCTGCGTGTGACGCAGCGCGCCGGGGGCGGAGCGGAAGTGAGGAGGAGGAGGAGGCGGAAGTGGCTGCTCGTGTGGGGACAAGATGGTGAGTGGGGGCTGGCGGAGGCGCTGGAGCTTGGGGGGGAAACGCCGAACCGGACCGGCGTGGTGTGTGTGTTTGTCTACCCCCCACCCCGTCATCTCACTCCCTTCGACTGTTGGGGTCCTGGAGGGTGGCGGCCGTTGGGCGAGGGGCGGTGGGGCCGTGCTGAGTCACGGGGGTCCGGGGCGGCCATGGCGGGCGCTCGTGCTGCCGGGTCGGGGGCCCTCACCGGGGGAGAGGTGTCCCTCGTTCTCCCTCCTGCGCTGGTCGGTCTCCGCTGGGCATCCCCATGGGCACTCGGGGCCGGGGGGGGGCGCGGAGGGGGCGCGGCTGCGGTTAAAGCGATTTTCCTGGAAGCGGAGGGGAACGGGGAGGCCGAGAGCCCCGGTCATCCTCTGTCTCCCGCGGAGGGAGATCGTGCCTCCGTCCTCTGCGGTGGGTAGCAGTGGTTTGTGACCGCCTGAGACGGACCGGGCACTGTCGTGACTTGAGGGCATCACTTTTTGGGAGTATTTTATGTTTTTCTCCTTGCGTTTGACTTCCACTATGATCTTAACTGTAAGCAAGATTTTTCTGTTGGATCTGCTGGAAGAAACTCCTGCACTGAACAGCTTATCACTATCACTTTCCAGAGATTATTGCTGTCACCTTCCAGAGTTTATTATACATTGGCCTATTGGTGGAGCAATTTGTATGAACAGTCCTAAAATCACTACAGTATCATTGGGCAGGTTAGCGTGAAATTAGTGGTCTGGGTTAAGATGGCTTTATGTCTGTGTTTTTCTCGTCTTCTGCTACAAGTTTTTTCTTTGCTCTTCAGTTAACTGGCATATTAGACCACTTGAATACACCTTGTCCTCTTTATGGCAGCCTTAAACCATGGATAACATCAATGTGATCTTACTTGATTTTGTCTATGTTGGAGTAAATGAAGGAATGCTCACCCATGTTCCTTTGTGTCCTGTCAGCTGAGCATGACCTGCCTTCTTCCTTTCTGCCCAGGGTGGGAATGAACAAGGGGTAATTGTGAGATTAGCTTTTTCATCCAGATCCAAAAAATGTGTTATCAGTACCTTTAACTGTTATCAGACTTTCTGAAAGAATTATAATGTATTGTGGAGTTTGTGGGGTTTTTTTTTGGCTTTTTTTTTTTTTTAAGAGATGCTAAAGTCTAGGTCTTTCACATGAGTGGGCCCATGAGAAAGGGGTCTGGTTCTGTTAAAGTAATCCTCAATTTTTTTTTTTTTTCAGAATTCCAGAGGTTCTTCTTCTTTGTTGAAGGACAGTATCCCAATTACTGAATTTTCAGCTTCAGGACCATTTGAAGGTCATGATCTTCTGCGTAGAGGGTATGCTTTATTTGTTGAGTTGGGCTATAGCCCATGTTGAACTTCAGATGTAGGAAGAAAGTATGCGGTAAATGTTGGCATTTTAAAGAAGGTTCTTGGAAGGTGTATCACAAAAGCTGTAGCAAAAAGTGCACATATATAACCAGATTGTCTTTCAAGCATGAAGTTTGTGTGAAACATCACTTCAAGAAGTCGATAACATTAATGGACTTTTACCTGTGTGATACTACTCTTTAGAAAAGAGATGGCAAATTATTAATAGCTATGAATTATATGCTAGTTTTTAGTATACATGTATATGAGTGTGCTATAGCACTGTGGGAAATGTTAAATTTCAGCATTAGTACAAAAAGTGAAGTAAATACAGTAAAAATGGTGGGTTTGGATTTTGCCATTTTACATGAGTGCAAAACTATGTACATGTCTTGGATAATGAATCTAAAATAATTTTGTGGAGTTTAAAATGTGAGTGGGTTACACAACCATACGTGTGTGGAAGGTATGTACCTATAAAATCAGACACCATGTAGCTTGGACATAATTAAATCTGTGATGTTTTCATGTATTAATATTTTTCTCTATTTCTGAAGAGGGTCAAAGAAGAAAAACTGTCATTCTGTTTTGTCAAACACAAAGAAAAAAGGATGCCTGAAATTTAAATTCTTTTTCTTCTGGTAGTGCTAGTAGTCTTTTTTTTTTTTATTTTTGTAGTTTAAACTGTGTTAATTGTATGTCCTTGTGGGTTGATGTTTGTATCTGAGATTAGTTTTGGAGTGCAACTTAAAAACCAATATCCTGATTAATTTGAACTTCAATTTTTTTACTTGTATTTCTAGCTTTACAAGTGTGAAAAACGAGTTGTTGCCCTGCCACCCACTGGAGTTGTCAGAAAAAAATGTAAGTGTAACATCAAATGTAGCCATCTCCACTCTTAACTAATTATGAAATTTAAATTAACAGTGTGGTTACCTGGACTGCATTGTGTGATAACAAGTAATGGGTAGGTCTTGCCTTTAACAGAATATTCAAGAATAGTAACATTTTATTTGTGCAAATAAACACTGTTGGCAAATTTGCTTAATGTTAACCTCCCAGTTGTGACTCTGTCCACTTCAAGCATGTAAGTGGGCTTCCAAGTAGGGACTTAGTAAGGTTTAGTCATCTAGGAGTTGTTTATGCAGCCTCTATAGTTAGGTGGGGAGCATACCTGTCAATTCAGGAAGACTAATCTTCCCATTTTGTCTAGGTTTACTATATATCTTCATTTTCAGACTTACAGTCTGTGAACACATAAATAGTTTTCATTGAATTTCTTGATCCCATCTAGAAATTTTAAACACATTTCATCATAAGTGTATGCAATTTTGTCCAGCTTTGTCATCACTCGTGGACTACTTAACAGTGGTCTGTGGACCATAGGTTGAAGGCAAAGGGAGACTAGACTGACAGCCTTGGCTAAATATGTGGTTGAACCGAATCTTGTCTTTGGTGCCTGTTTTCTCAGCACAGAGGAACTGATGTAATAAAATGTCCTGAAGCAAAGGCAGTATTTGGATAAATGTTCCAAATTGCGGAGCTAATCAGCATGATGAGGTCTGAATGTTGTGTCTAACGTATTCTAAATCTAACCAGTGCTAGTGCTGTGTTGAGCTAACGTTGTCCTGATTTCAAAGGATGATGTTAATGTGACACCAACTTCACGAGCCTATTTATAAATAGTATAAATGTTTCAGAGCTATTTGTCAGTTGATTTTTTTTTTTTACAACTGACTACTGTAACTTAGTTTTTAACTCTGTTCTTGCTGCATAAAGCCTGCATTAATAAAAGGTTACATGCTAGAGAGAAAAAAAATGCACAGATATAATTAAAACAGACAATGTGATCCCCTAAAAAGTATGTAGAACTTTTAAATTGTTTTTTCAACATATTGTTTGGTTAGTTTTTCTGTAAGTTTGTGGCCAATTTAGCTGAGAGTTATTTTCATGTACTTTTAAATGGTAAAAGATTTAACCTTTGCCTGAGATAGTTTTGTTTGTTTTTACTGCCATAAATGGTAGGTTATTCGGGTAGCACTAATAGAAACCAAATTTTTCTGCTACCCAGAGAAGGATCCCTATCTTCATAAAATTAAAGAACTGGAAAAATAATGTCACCAGAACTATAAGTCTGGGGTGAAGCATATAAGTGGTACTTTCTGTTAGCTTTTGAAGAGCATTCAATATAGGCTGTTATGAGAAAATGCATGTTATGCCTTTGACTTGTAATTTCCTGTTGGTTTCTGAGATCTGTTCGCATAAACGGGATGATATTCTTGTACTAGTAGCTTTTGTCATGGTGATTGGGTACAGGTTTTAAAATTAGAGATTTGTATTTTTTGTTTTACTTTACAGTGTTGTATAGTGTCAACTTTACACTTATGTAGTCATTACTGTAAAAGCTAAATTTGAGACTGGATTATTCAAGTTTAAGTTTAATGTTAAGCATAAGTTACTTTAGCATACCTCAGTATTTGTTAGCCAGCACTTTTTCATTAAAAGAATCCTCTACTGAACAGATTTTCTTTGTCTTACTGGTGAATTTTTAGAGCAGTTGGTAAAATTATGAGCTTCCTTTTGCTTTTCAGAATCATGTGGAGTTTATGTGGTGCTCTGTAGTGCTTGATCAGAAAAGAAGTATTTTGAGTGTTTTAAAGTAGAATCTTCGATGGCTAACAGTAACATCAATTGTGTATACAATATTGTAGTAATGTAAAGTAGTGCAACACTACACCACTTGGTGGTGTTACATGTCCTGATTGTAAAAAATAACAAAAAAAATTGGTACTATTGATTTGTAATAAAATCCGGCAAAAAGCAATTTTATTTTCATAAAACAGATATTACTGTCACTATCTTTTGTCTACATTTGAGACACATATGATGGAATCACTGAATTTTTACATATAAATTTACTAAGCATGTTCATTTAAGTAGGATGTCAGAAATCTCTTCTACGGCTGTATTTGAAAGTCACTTTTTCTAAAATAAAAATCAATTTTGTTACAGTTCCAGTTAAATCAAGATAAAACAAACTTTGACACGCTGAGAAATATTCAAGGACTCCATGCACCTTTAAAGCTGCAGATGGAATTCAGAGCAGTGAAACAGGTAGGCATTTTTATCCAACTGGTATAACTTAAACCACTTGAAAAAAGTTTATCTCGAAACATGCTTTCAGAAAGACATCTGTCTTTGTTGAAATACCTTATGTTTCCAAAAGAAATTCTTTCACTGGACTGTTTTTTTTTTTTTAAAGAAAACAAACAAACATTGCAATTAATAGTTTCCAGAACAGTAAATATGCTAAAGCCTTTCAGCTTTTATTGGTTATTTGGTGAGGTGGTAACTGCTCTAGATTTTCTGGGAGTTAGCTTCTTGTAAGCCTTTAGAGAAAAGCAGGAGGAATTGAATATTAATTCCTAAAATTAATACTCTCCTCTCTAGCACGTATGACCTCTATGGGAAGGAATCTCTGCATCTGTAGGGCAAAGAGACTTACAGATCTGAGGCAGGTAGTGATTTGGGAGTAGATATACACGTAATGTGAAACCTGAAGCAGAGAAGCTATATGCTTATTATTCTGCAGCCTTTCTTGTAGGACCAGGCAGAGGAGGTCTACAGGGAGTTAAGTTCAAAGATTTTAAGTCTTAATTGGGAAGCTGAGTCTGTCTCCTTTTCCTTATTTCCTAGGGTGGAGAGTAACTGTAAGGAGTACGACTTTGTCCCTTAGGAAACATGGAAAGCTTATTGGTCTTAGTAGACATTTTTGGCGTGTTGAAGTTTGTCAAGCTATTCAGAGTTGTTTTTCCAAGTGAATTGGAGTAATTTTATACTCCCTTCTAGTGGATCAGGTGCTACTGAACCACACTGAGCTGCATTAAACTTGGCATAAATTACTGGTCCTGAAGATGTGGAAGTCAGACAGGATGTATGAAAACATCCCTTGATCTCAGCTGTGCTGTCGTGTGAGGAAAAATCTTTTTCCTAACTGATGTTAGCACGTGGCAGAAAATGAGGCGGGTGAGGATATCCTGCTAGTGCCTCCGCAGTTACTCTTGGGTGTATGGGTGGGGGAAATACGGTGATTAGAAGGTTTTTCACTCACAGCTTCATGTTAGATATACAAGTTCTCTTGTGGTTTAATTTCACTTTTCTAAAACATTTACTGGATGTGAACTTCTGACAATTGTACCAGTAGTGATTATGTAAATCTTTGACAAATTTTGTGGGTAAAGAGATAGCTACATAATTTTATGGTTGTAAAATACATTTATGGTATAACTGAAGTATCACTACTAGTAGCAAATGCAGTTCTAAGTATGGATATGCCATTCTCAGAATATTTAAGATCTGAATGCTGTATGTATGGCTTGACAGTTTTTTTTTTTTTGTAATACTGGGGTGAGGGGTACAGAAGAGAGTGGTGAAAGTAGCTGGAAGTGGACTTGAGGCTTAAGAAGTGGTGGCGATCAGAGAAATAATTATGATTTAGATGTGAAAATTGATATCGCTCTTTCACTTATGTTCCTGACTTATGTCAGAAACTTAGGTAACTTAGAATGTGGTTTCCAAACCCTGGAGTGTATGTCAGTCATCCCATACTGACCTCAGGGTGTTGATGTGTTTGTTGCAGTGAGCCTTTCCAGCTTTATGTGATGACAGAGGAGGAAAAAAACCCTACTTTTTTCAATTATGCTATTTGCTGCATTAGCTGCACTGCATTGAAAGCTACAAATCTGGTGGAAGGCTGTTCTTTTCAAAACAGAGATAAACAATAGAAGATGGTGGTGTCAAGTAGGATTTGCTGTCTGTGTGCCAGTAGTTCTCTTATTTCATCGCTGTTTTTGAAGGAAGAAGTGACTTTGCTTGTCACTTTTCTCGGTCCCTTCTGACTGAGAGATCCAAATATAAAACTCCTCAATTTCAGACTTGCAGAAACTTGAACTCTTGGCTTTTTACAGGTCCACCGTCTCCCATTTCTTCACAGCTCAAACATAGCACTGGATACTCTGAGGGGAAATGATGAATGCATCGGTTTTGAGGACATCCTTAATGGTAAATGCATTCCATTTTAAATGTTATAGAAACGTTTAAAGGTAAAATTCGGGAGCTGTGAAGTTCTTTGTCTCTATGGAATAAGAAAATTAAACGCACAAATTACAAAGAAAAAATTGAATTCCTAAAGGCAAAGAAGCACAGGGGGAAGGAAAAATAAATGTGGTTCACCTGCTAGTTGTGTGGAAATGAGTGTGACGTATTGAGTAAGCCACTATTTTGCTTGCAGGTTGGGTTTCTAAAGGAGTAGAAGATTATGCACTTATGTTGTATGACTGTTTCCCTGGAAACATTTGAACTACTTGTGCAGATTTTGACAGGTGGAGATTCAAAGATAAAAAATTTTTTATAAGTTCTATAATTAAAGAAAGGCTATAGGAGAGATACGAAACTAATGAAACAGAGATGTGGCAGGGGGAAGGAAGACTCCCTCAAATTAACTCAACATTTTGCGGTTGTGTGGTGGGCTACTGACTGATGGTTAGTAAGTGTGGAATAGAATAAACCTGGAAAAATTAAAAAAAAAAAATTACTTCTTTCTAGCTGGTGGTTAAGGACAGGGGAAGGAAGCAGAGGGTATTTTGAGGTGAGATTGGAGAATGGAAAGAGCCAGGGAGATAGGAAACCAGAAATAATGGAGGGGTAAGTGGGGAATCAAGAGGTATGAGGTAAATCTGGGGTTATTTTCTGAGGTGGATCTACAGGGAGCCAGGGAAGGAATCATAGGTTATTGTGGTTCAGGGGGGTAGAGCAGTGGCAAACATAATTTATAGGAATTTGATTATTTACCATTGCTCACAACAAGCTGTTATGTATTTATACAGTGCTAAAGAGTGAGTGGGTTAGAAGTGTTTTTTTGTAAGGTTCTATTTATTAGCTGGGGCTGGATTAGATAATTCTGATGTCTCTGGTGGAATCAAAGGCATCAATATGCCTATTTATGGAAGTAAAACACTCTGATATACCCATAAAGAAAGGTATTTCTTCCAATGTGCAGTCACAACCTTTTTTTCTGGCCTTGATTTTTTTAATTTTTATTTTTTGTATGGAAATAAAGTTCATACTGTCAATATTGGTATTTCTTGTGCTCTCTGCACATTCCTGTGTAACCTTGGAGTACAGTGGCTAATGTCAACTGTACTTTACAGAAGGGAGGAAATCTCAGAGACATTTAAGGTTGTAGAATTTCTGTGAAACTAGGCAGTTGGGGGGGAAGAATGTCCCAACTAACGGAAGGGCTGGAGAGTGAGCTCCTATTGTGCAGAGAATTTGCACTGCAAAGATGTGGGGCACCTGTGGGGAAAAGCTTCAGTCAGACTTGAGTTCTCTTAAACACAAAACTCAAATCAGCCTTGAGATTCAGGCTACAGGAGGCTGTGCCCATGTAGAACTGGTTGGTTTTACTTGAAGAGTGTGTGTGTGTGTGGGGGGGTGTCTTTATGAAACGCTATTCCACTATAGGTGCATTTGTTACCTGATCATTGCGTTGGATACAGACTTCTAAGTTACAGATCTGCGTTGTGCAACGCTGTTGCTCTTGTGCTACTTACTAGAATAAAATAAAAAAAAAAAACAAACAACAAACCAAGCCATCATGTTCATAGTTATTGTTGGTCTTTGCAGCTTGGTAAAAGCCTCATGCTGTTGACTTTTTTTTCCAGATCCTTCACAGAGTGAGGTTATGGGAGAACCACACATGATGATGGAATACAAGCTGGGTTTATTGTAACAAAATGTACTCCACAGAAATGTTTTGTGCGTGTCTTTATACTGCAGATCTAAATACATGATGCTAAATTGACACTCACGGTGTTAAGCAGTCCTACAGTTATCATTTGCCTTCCTTGATGAAAAGGCACATTAAATGTTTAAAGTCTATACATTGTTCTGTGCTTGTTGTCAATTACATAAATGTCCTGTAACTAGGTAGTTTAAATAAGTCTCTTCATACACTGCTCAGGATAATAGCTTCTTAACTATGGAGTGCTATATATGTATACAAGAAATCCAAAAATACCCATGCATTTTATAACTGTAGGTAAATGCATTTAATGGATGTTTTTGCAGAACTTTTTAAGGGGGAAAAGGAGGTATTTTCCATTGAGTAACTCTTTGTTCATGAAAACTTCCATACACTTTTTAAACTATTGAATAAAAGTTTGCTATAAATGCTGTTGTGTTCCAAAATATATTTAATCATAAATCAAGAATCTCTTATCCACAACACAGTGTTGTTCCTTTCTCTTGCAATATTTTTAAAGATTTTTAACTTCTGCACTGCCCAGGGAATCCTGCTGCATAGACTTTATCCCCCCTGCCCCGTTGACAGTTGTTCATGCGTGAGCCATTAAGCTTTTGTGTAGATTAGGCAGTATCACTGTAAGAAGGGAGTTAAAAGTCTGGATTTCTTTCATCTGTGTCTCTAAGAGGATATTCTGGTTTCTGAAAGTAAAACAAGTACCATTTGGAGTTTAAAGAGGTGTTTTAAAATCCATAAACATAATCCAAAAGAGCATTCCTAGATCTAGGTATTTTAGTATTCAGGGTTTAAGAAAGAATGCAGTGCCTAATTATAACAGTACCTGATAAAGCTGCTGCAGAGAGAACATGAAGATACAGTGGTACTAGGTGACAAATACAGAAATAATTTTTTGTGGGTTAATTAAGGAAGAATGAGACCTATACTTAAATATGCCTTTTAAAGGAGCAGGCCACTGTAAGGTTTTTTTGTGTGCTTAACTGGAGGGAGGTGTGTTATTAAATTAAGGGTTGTAACAACTATTTTCTGATTTTATACGTGTCATGTAAATCCTGCAAGGCAGGATTGTGGCATATTAGAAGGGAAAAAAAAAAACTGTGGTTCAAAAGATGTTATCTCTTGTCATATGTGGGGAGCTTGAAAGTTTCTAAGGCAGGAACTGTATTCAGCAGGTTTTAAACTAAGTGTACTCAGTTTTCTGTTGTAGATAATTTTAGCAGGAATGTTGCTATAAACCTCTTTTCACAATCCCAAACATCTCCAATGTGCTTAAATCTGCCACAAATTCCCTACCCATGTGGGCGAAAGCCTCTAGCTTCTGTCCTGTAAACTTTACAGTGCTTTTTATGTGTATCTGTTGCAAAACATTGCAGCAAATTAAAAACATTGAGATGACACAGTATGAGATACTTTACTGGTGGTTTTATTCGGTTTTATATTTAAACTTGGTGCATTTAAGAAGTGAAGCCCCTAAAATTGTCTTTCACTTGAAAGTAGCAGAGATAGAGGCTTGTGCTATGAAATACAAGCTATTTCATTTGTATTTTCTGCCTTAGGTTAAACGTAGGACCAATACATTGAACGTGCAAGCATAGACCTACTCACTGTTTTTTCCATAGCTGTCCTGCTCTTTCTGTGAGCTGATATACTTCATTAAATATCAGAATTGGCAGCCGTTTTGTAATTGAGAAGCTTTCTTGGCAGTTTTGTATAAAGCAGAAGTAAACTGTTTGTTGTTATAAAGCAAGCTTGGGGTTCAGTAGGCTTTGTACTGCTCTAGGCTCAGGCCAGCAAGGCTGAGGGATTACCTTGCCAGGTCTGGGACAAATTAGGCTACGGGCATGGATTTTTAGGAGGATTTTCAGGTCTGCCTTCCTACCAGTGCTGTTCAGAAAACAGGGAGCTATCCCAATAATTGTACACAGTTACTGGTACCTCATAGCTCCCTGCCTGGGCGTATCTAGCTAGTTGGCCGTTCTGGGTGTTGGTCCAAAGATGGAGGCTCTTGTTTCTAAGCAAAAATTCATTAAGACAAGTAATTTAATAGAGTTGCTCAGTGCAGCGAAGAACGGATGCAGATGAGGAGGCCACACATAATTTCTAGGTGGTTTTATTCAACAATTAGTATACTTTCTTATAACCTTTGGTGAGATCAATCCATATTCAGAGCAAGGAAGTTGCATTGTTCGTTATGTCTGTAAGGAGCTAATTTTAGGGGTTAGCCTGGCTGGAAAGCAAATGGTGTGTCTAAGAGGCCTGTGCAAGAATTTATGCTGTTAATAAAGTAACAGTGAGGCAAAGAGCCCTTGAGATAAAAAGGCAGGGTTACACTTGCGCAGTGTGGCGGTGTCATGATCTGGGCACTGGGCTTCCTGGCCCAGCCCCTTCTCCCTGTTTCTACAAGAATTTCTTATCCTGTAAAGCAGTAGCCGCAGGTAGCAGCCCCAGAGGTGTGCCAAGCCCGGCGTGCTGACAAGTGGAACTGGGACAGACCCAGCCTTGGTCTCGCGCTGGAGCCAACCTGGGCAAGGGTAGGAAGGCACCTGCAGATCCACTGGTCTGACGGACGCAACTCAAGTCCCCTCGCTGACTTCTTGGAGACAGCAGTGCTGTCCCTGCTCCGCAATTCCTCCTCTTTTCTTGGTGCTCATGTTCTGGGCAGCATCTTTTCCTCTCTGCAAGCGCAGGAGGGAGGCAAAAGCACATCTTCCCACACTGCTGTTTGTTTGTTATGATCACAAAAAATAGATGATACCATAGTGCTACTGCTTCTGTTTACATAAACATTCCTCCACCAGTCATCCCATTGGCTATTTGTCAAAAAACAAAGCAAGAACTACACATACAACATAGAGTTTTTGAAAAACAAACTTCATTATTAATTTCTGTCAAAATAACTTGCATTTATATACAAATAGAGCAACTATTACAAACTTCGAAGATTTTGATTTAATAATATGAAGCACGTTAGTACCCGGTTTCCTCGGCTTGCACTGTGCTAGGCACTTTAAAAACACAGTTCTTCTCCTTCATGTGTTTTGACCTAAACCTACAGCCAGTTCAAAGTGCTGTGTCTACCAGAAATGCTTTGCAAACAGCAAATACTTTGTACAGCAAAATCAATCCTTAACGAAGTCATTCCTGACGTGTATGTGTTTGTTCTCGTTTGGACCGACACAACGCCACTGTGAACGGGCTTGCTTTGTTGCCACCTTCCGACTGCTAACAGAGGTGTGCATTGAAAAGGAAGGGAAGGCACACAGCCCTTCTCGCTTTGCTTTGCTTTTTTCCAGGCAGCTCTGTGTGAAACAGTTAATGTCATAAAGCCTTACATAACTGCATAATGACGAGGCAAGGAAGACAAGGTAATCTTTGTGCTGAAATCCTTTACATCAGTTTTGTTAATCTCTCTAAAAGTCCTCATTATGTTTTGGACCCGTTGATTATTGTGAAACTGGGCTTGCTTCTCCAACAAGTTGGCAGCAACTTGGGCACCTCAAGGGAGGGAAGTGAAGCCATTTTATTTACTGGCCAGTATCTGAACTAGCTAGGAAAAGCTAATGAACTTTAATTGCCAACATCAGCCTTGGTAGTTCAGAACAGAAGTGCAGGAGCTGGCTATAGTTATTAGCTGTGTACTCATTCCCCCTGTCCTCGATAACCTGCGCTGTTTTCACCACTGACGGTCTCCTGAACAGTGTAAACTCTCCTTTACCTTATTTCAACCCTCTTCCAAGCTTCTCAGGGATCAGGATAGTAGCTTGGAAACAATGTTGCCATTCAAACAAAAAGGATCTACGATAGTATCATGATGTGCTACTAATTTTTTTGGTGGAGTACCACTGAGAAGCGCTGAGGAGTTCTCTGTTCATGTGATGGATATTAATGGCCGTAAGCAGATTGCTGATTATACAGCATACGCTACGTCTGTCTTCATTTTTATCCTATGCTGTGTGCAAGTGAAGTCAGGATCCACATCGTAGTGGCTTTCCTAGAGTTTTCCTTCTGTGAATGTCAACCACTTTATGTTATTTTGATTCCTCTACCTGATCTGTTTTGGGGAAGAGTGTCATATACAACCTACCTGTACTTTCAGGGATCAGAACAGTATTAGCTGTCCAGCTCTCCCTGAAAAAAACACATGGGAGTGGTCCTTGACATGGTGGTGTATTTACACTTCTGCTGTGCATTCCAGAAGCTAATACTCTGGACAATTTCTCCTTAAAGATGTCAAGCAAGAAGGTGAAGAGTCAGTGCAGAAACTGATTTCTACGTTTGGCAGTCGTCTCACCCATTTGCACTGTGGCCCTGGGCAAGTCACTTGTCCTCTCTGTTGATTATTTCTCTCTCACTGCAACAGGAATGATAATCATCTACTATGGAAGGAGGTTCTTAATAGCGTTTGTAAAGTGCTCTGAAGATGAGAAATGCTGTTCGAGTGCTCATAAATCATCTTGCATTCATTGCAAGATGATTAGATGCATGATTCAGATCTGGTCACCTCATTTCAGGGTTGTTAAAAAAATAATCAAAGATCCACTGAAAAGAAAGGCTACTACAGCCTTTCACTAAATATTTAAGCTAAGTGCAGCCAATTGGAAAAGAAATATCTACGGGACAAAAACCAGAGGTGTCTCTCTGCAGTCCCTAATATATGGAAAATGATAAAAATAAATGTGCAATATGGCCTCTGCAAAGTGTAGGCACAGGCCTGACTTCACACTCTGCAAGCTGGAAAATTTCTAAGTATGACAGTTCTGTGTGAAAATCCATTTTAAGAACTAAGTCACAGGCAAGGTCCACACCTCATACATTAAACTTGCACAAACACTCTGCAAACTGCGGAGCAGTCAGTCTGCTTGCAGCAGGTGCAAGCACTGCCTCCAGTTTGGTTGCTTTCTGAAAAAAGTACCTTTTAGTTTAGTCACTTTAGACAGGTTTGGGGGCTTCACCATTAAGACAGGCCTTTTAAGATGCACACAGTGGACCGCATCCTCAGCTGGCACAAGCTCCGCTGGCTTCAGCAGAACTGCCAGCACCCTCTGAGTTGATAAGTGTATCTCTGTCGCCCCACTTAGAATGAGACAAGATGTATCCCAGTCCACAGCTGACATTCTCAAACTTGAGAACGGGTAAGTGGAAAGAGAGTATCATCCTACCTTATTTTTTTCTTCATGCTGAAAGCAGCATTAAAATCTCCATTGCCAGCTTATTTGCATAGTTAAGTATAAAAGCTAGCTTTATTCAAGTGCTAAAAAGTGACTGGATAAAGAGCGCTACCAATTTAGTGCTTACTGCTGCAGGGCCACTTTGAGATTGCATCTGCGATTGTTGTGTTCTCTCTGTGTCTCTGTACGACATAAGGGTCTCTGCCACCACATGTCAGATCGGCAAGCCCAGGTAGATGAATCCTGTTGTTCAACTATCAATGCTCTCTATGCTCGATACTTCTTCGGGTGCAAGCAGAGCCAAGTCCTCCCCGTTCCAGCTTGTGCACAGAAGCCAGCTGTAAGACACAGATACGACAGGTACCTTTAGAGGAGATACAGTTAAGTGTAGCACGCTGATTCAGCACCAACACACACACGCGATAGCCGTTAACGCCACCTTCCGTGGCATAAAGCTCTCAATGTTTCTTAGTAATCAAAAGCAATGATGGTATTTGCCCTTTTTACACTAGTCAGGCAATATTGTTACTGCCATCTTTGATAAGTACTAAACCACCATGCCTGATTTATTACAGACTGGAACATCTACCCTTTCTGCTTTCAAGTAGTAACATTGCACGCTGCTCTCAAAAGAAAGGTTTCAGAGAAAGGTTATTCAAAAGGTGAGATATCTGAGACGCTAATGACAGAAGGAAAACAAAAATAACTTTCAAAAATTTAAGGTGATGATGGACTGCAGTCCTGATTGCAGGATGGACTGATTAGTTTAGTTTGGAGAAGAGGAGGCTGAGGGGAGACCTCATTGCCCTCTACAACTACCTGAAAGGGGGCTGTAGAGAGGAGGGGGTTGGCCTCTTCTCCCAGGTGAATAATGGCAGGACCAGAGGAAATGGTCTGAAGTTGCGGCAGGGGAGGTTTAGATGAGATATTAGGAAGAATTACTTTACTGAAAGAGTGGTCAGGCACTGGAACAGCCTGCCCAGGGAGGTGGCTGAGTCACCATCCCTAGAGGTATTTAAGAGGCGTCTGGATTTGGCACTCTGGGGCATATTCTAGGGGCAGAGATTGTAGGGTGTGGTTTGTTTCTTTTTTTTTTTGTTGTGTGAGTGTGTGTGTGTGTGTATGGTTGGACTTGATGATCTCCAAGGTCCCTTCCAACCATGAAGATTCTGTGATTCTATGAATTGATGGCAAATACCTGTTACTTTTTGCACAGAAGAGAGTGCTTTCTTAACAGAAACTTTCTCTACTATACAGCACGGAAATAAACTAAAACTAATATTTAATAAAACAAGTATTTACTGGGCCTTTGTTAATATAACTGAATTCCTCAATTTTTTTATTACTTTACTGGAGAAGTATTCTCAACATACACACAAGACCCTTTTGCTTCAATTCCCTCAGGTCTGAGATGCATCACTACCTTAGTCTTAAGTTACCACTAGTGCAGCTTCTCTGAACAGACTGTGTAAAACACTGTAGTCAGGCAGGCACAGACTTGAAAGTATGTGAAATGTTATAAATCTGTAGCATTATCACCATCTATTTAAAACTTACAATGCAGCTGATGTAGAACAAAAGGTGACTGAGGTAAAGTCTAAGCCTTAGGAAAAAAGACAGAAGTCTGCAGCAAGAGTACCGCCCTCTTAAGAAAAACAGCTCTTCCCCCCGAATATAAATCTATCTAATGAAAAGTGATCCTTCTGTCATTTAGATCTATGTTTCAGCATCCTAAAAAGACATTATTTATATTGGAAATAATGGAAAGTGAACTTTTCTCTTGTGAATACTCATGAATAATGACCTTTCACTGTCAGTATTACTAGATGGTGATGGTCACTAGATATGATTAGATGCAAATGCTAGAGAGGCATATTTTTTAAACCTATCTAGAGGTTTATTCATATGGGGCATAAAGTTAGTGCAGATCTTTTACAGATTTTAACGGCAGTGGGTCACAAGGTACCCATGACCTTTCCATTGAAGTCACTGGGTGACTGGTCACGTTTATAACCCTCATTAGCATCTAGAAGGGCTCAGGCTGCAAAATTAAGCTCACGCCTTTCAAGTGATCTGTTACTTTTGTTCTTCATGAACAGCTTTCCTGTAGGAAAGACCATGTAAAGGTCTCTAACCAAGGGAAGGCACACACTTTCAGTCAAGGGTATGGGGTATCCCACTAGTAGTACATTCAGGGTAGATTTCAGTTTGGGGGAAAGAAGTGACAAGTTCACAGCATGGAGCTGAGGGGAGGTAGCTGGATCAGGGCCGGAGAGAGCTGGTGATGGAAAAACTCCGTCAAGGCGTAGGGGAGTAGGTGTTAGAGAAAAAACAGGAAACTACAGCTACCGGCAGCTGCAGAGCAGCTCCGCTCTTCTCAAGAGACTGGTGTCAAGCCTCACTGGGAGAAAGCAGCCCCCCCACAGCCTGGTCTCCCTCTCTGCTGTTTCCCCAGGTAAGACACTGTCAGGTCCCCTCGTTTCAGCCCTGCCCTACTCCTAGCAGCCTCCTGTACCTTCCACAGGCTTGCTAGATGTGAACTGGGTGGAAGCTGGAGGGAAGGCTACACACAAAATAAGCCCAGCATGCTAGAAAATACCCAAGTTTGAGAACTACTGCACTAAACCATTCCGCTTCAACTCACGTCAAAACAGAAATTAGCAGTAAAAGCAGTCAGAAGCACCCTCCTGATGCATACTTACCACAGGACAGTCAGTGGAATTAGACAAAGGCCTGCTGATAAGAGGAAGCTAAAGCCTGAGAACCATGCAACAGTAGCTGCATAGAGAATATTAAAAACTGACAGTGAAATAGTGCCGGTCACAACTTCTAAACAGGCAATACAAGCAAACACAGCACCTGCCAAAAACAAATGTATGCATTACAAACAAAACAAAATAAAACCAGAAGTCCTTCAAAGTACTAAAGTTTTTAAATTTGTTTTGAATGATCTATCTATCTATCTACAGTATTTTAGCAAGCATGCAAGTAATAAGCACCAGAGTATCATACGTCTTTGCTATGTAAGTGTCTTCTGTGGTGACTCCTACAAAAAATTTGTGTTTTAAATGAAAAAAACCCACAACATTTTGCTCATGGAAACTGTTTTTCTGTGCTACTTTTCTATCACCATACCTACTTTCTTCAATCTGTTTATCACATGAAGTTCAAACTGTTCATCCTCACTAACCACGTTCTCCACATCTCCATCCTTCACCCCTTCCAATTGTCCTGTTCGTCCTCACTAACCATGTTCTGCACATCTTCATCCTTTGCCCCTTCCAATTCTCCTCTCGATTCCCCCTCTTCCATTTTTCTTCCTTCTCTAATCTTCACCCTTATATGCGGAAAAGGCTCTGATCCAACAAAAACTGCTTGTTCAGCACATCACCACCACCTCCTCCTCATTTTTGAAAGGAAAGAAGCAACCTTTTTGCACTGAGCTACCCATTGAGGTGGCAGTCTACCCCATCAGTGTCTTGTTTGAACACGTTTTCCCAAGCTGCGTTCATATTCACAGGACCATAAACAAAATCACAACAGGTAAGCAGAAAAGGATGACAAGAGGCAACCTGATTCCTGCATCAAGCTACTCAACTACCCAAAACCCTGAAGAATGCCAAGAAACTGCAAAAACAGAGGCGTACGTTAGGAAAGTTAAGCACAAAGAGATCTTTGTTTTAGTGTACAAAGATACATCTTTTAAAAAATAAAACCAAACAACTCAGGAGAATACTTCTAGAAAGCGTATGGTTCCCAAAAGCAAAATATGGGATGCTAGAGCCACGTTTTGAGGCCTGACATGCTATTTTCTGTGTTCCATAAGGAAAGGACTTTGAGAAGTAATATGCTGTTATCTTTTGGGACACGTTTAAGTAGCTGCAGGCACCCGTCAAACAGTACACAGCTCAGGATCCAAGTCTAATGGTTTTCAAGTGCTTTGAAGGCTGACCACCTATTGCTCATCTTTTTAAATTATCAACTATGACATTGACTAAATAACAGAAATATATCTTTCTCTGCATGTCGAAATCTTGTGAATGTAGAAGCACTTGTGAAATCACAGCTGTACAAATCTTGAGCATTCCTCTGCTTCAAGTTCCCCCATGGTCTTTATTTTTAGAGCAACATCTCCTTTGAAGGCTGAAACTTGCAGTAGTTTTTAAACACAATCTTTTTTGTTGTTGTTTATATTAAATTCAGACTCAAAAGCCATTAATATTATGGCACAAGGTCATATTATATGGAACTTGAAAGAAAAGCAGTCTTAAAATACCAATACATAGCTGCTTGTTTAAAGGTAATCTTGGTGCATTATGGTATAATGATACCATATTATTGTATTGTTTAAAAACAAGTTCTACTCACCCTGTTCACCAGTGAGAACCACTTTTGACAGCATGGAGCGGAGAACAGGAATAGGCATAAAGCAGAGCAAAGATGGCACTCTTACTGTAAAGCAATGAATCAGTCATGAGACACTGACCTAATAAAAAAACCGGGATTTTACAAATACATTGCAAATTAATTAGTCATATACTTTTGAATGCTCAGTTCCCCAAATAGTAACAGGCAATAGAAAAGTCAAACTAGGAGTGCACTGAGGCACAATTACCCAAGTACAGAGAAATTAATAAATCCAATATATCTGTATGGCACTAAAACCAAATCATAAGCAAGTAATTCCATTGCCTCTCTGCACACTTCATCTTTTAATTAAATCCTAAAACAGTCTGACCCAACCTTGTATATTTTAGCTCTCTATGACCCTTTTAAGACAGTAGGTCTAATATCTACCAACTGCACTCACTACACATAACATAGCAATATTTTCATATATACTGTTGGCCATGGAACAACTGGTTATGAACTCACCTAAAAACATGAGCAGGGTCGTCTTGGCAAAGGCAGCCATGACCATTCCTCCAATGTAAGAAAATATCCCAATAAAGACAATATAGATGTCTTTGAGACATTTAGAAAATAAGTAAACTCCTAAAAAACTTGTCAGAGAGACAGAAGTGAATGCAGCTGCTCCATATCCAATGTATACTTCATTCCAGCAGAGCGGCTCATCCAGTTCATACAGTGTAAAAAGTGAACTCCCACCAACCATAGTAAACAAATAAGTCATAAAGGTAAAAAGTAACACAATGATTAAAATTCTCTTTTTATAAGGGGCAGTTTTAAAAAGCATGTACACCCCAGAAAATGTGTCTCTCAGAAGTTCTTTACAAGATACTGGTGACTGGTGCTGGAACTCAGATAAGCCTACTGTATCTTCCAGAAAGAATATAATATAGATAATATTAACAACATGAAGCAGAGATGCTGTCACAAATGTCCATGTAAAGCCTATTCCTCTTAAAAAGTAGCCAGATAACAGTCCTGCCAATCCAGATACAACTCCAAAAATCAAATCCACCACAGCTATTCGCGTTGTCTTCTGCTTCTCATCGTGGCACACGTCTGCTATAAAAGCAAAGCCTCCACCAAGGAAAGTTGCCATACTCCCAAACAGTCCACTAATAAATGCAACCGCAAATAGGATAGAGAGTGACAAGGAAAAATATGATATTACAGTGAGGCAAATATCAGCAATCAAAGCTCCTATTGACGGTAAAACTAAAGACCTTTTGCGTCCCTGGCGATCTCCATTAGCCACAATAACAAAAGCAACTATAAGGCTGGGAACTGCCCCAGTTAAGTCCAACTGCATATTAAAAACAGAGGCTTTTTCTTGAACTTCCTGCAAAGAGAAAACAAAAATAATCATAAATATAACACATTGTAAAAAAATTATCTATAATAATATTACACTTACATAATGATTAGCGTGCAATATAATGTATAGCACAGTACATGTTTCTAGATTATAAATTATATTATTATAAACCCTAACATATACAATAATGTTTTATAAGATTTGCCTTGGTTTCAGCTGAGACAGAATTAATTTTCCTTCTAGTGGCTGCTGTGATTCAGATTTGGTATGAAAGGAATGCCAATAATGCATATTGTTTTAGTTGTTGCCAGGTGATGTTCATATTTTTTCAAGGACTCTGTTCAGTTTCCCATAGAAGCTGAGAAGGAGCACAGACAGAATGATGGAATGGCCAATGGAATATTCCCTACCATAGACGTCGTGCTCAGTATATAAATGGGGATAGTCGAGGAATGGGTACTTGCGATCGCTGCTTGGGAAGGTACCAATTCACCGGGTGGTGAGAGTAACTTGTGTCATTATTATTGTTATTTTCCTTTTCTGTTGTTGTTCTATTAAACTGTCTTTATGTCAGCCCACGAGGTTTTTTTTCCTTTTCGCCTCCTTTTCTCCCTGCCCTTCTTGGGGGAAGGCAGAGAACTGCGCGAGTGGCTGCGTGGCCCTAGTTGCTGGCTGGGGCTGTACCACGACAGATTATATGACATTAGAATATATTATGCTATAATAAAATACAGCACATTACTGTGTGTTTATAAGAATGCATTATATTAAGTAATCACTAATACAAAGGAATTGCATACTCAAAGATTCCTGTTTTGGTAATTTTACCTTCAATATTCCTCAAACATCCCTTGTTACATTTTAAGCCAGAATTTATTTCTTAAGACACAATCTTATTAGTACTCTTGACAGAGAAGTTTCAACGGAGACAAGAGATCAGTTCTTTTCAACACGCATTTACAAGAGCTGGTGCTTATACTCTAAGTATTTCCTTCAACAGAGGGTATGACAAAAGGACACTGGGCTTATTTTAATTCCTCAGAAATCAGCACTAAAACAGTCTTTGATTGAGGAAAAAAACCCTGTGCTCCGTACTCACAGGAGATCATTTTTCCTCCCAAATAATCCTACTGAGAGGGTTACAAGAAACGATTCACTGACCAGCACATTGTGCAAGTAAAGAGATCAGAATTTGCTCTGACATCCCAATGTACAATGTTAATAACAACAGCAACAATAACAATAAAAATGTAAAACACAGCATTAAAAATTATACCAACTCACTAATATATGAATTATCTAATTTTTAAAACACTGGTAAGCTCTGGATTCAGAAACTGTCCACATCAGGGACGTCTCTATAGATATGCTATAGCAGGTATTTACGTAACGAACAGCAGCTAACACTGTGACAATAAACTGTAAGCACATGTTACGGGAAAAATTTCTGAGTTCTTTTTAAC
>VZUD01000081.1:6528554-6558325 GCA_013401065.1 Cepphus grylle
GGATGGCCTTCTCCTGTGCTTCTAAGAGTACCTGCTTGAAGCAAGACCAGCCTTCCTGGGTGCCTCTGCCCTTCAAAACTGCCTCCCAAGGGACAGTAGCAACCAGTTAACAGAACATGAACGGCTGCAGAAAAAAGAACTAAAGAAAAATCAAGTAAAAAAAAAAGAGACAATCTTGTTATGAAGCCGGCTGCTAAATGATGCTCAGCAAGCTAATTCAGATCTTGCTTTTAATATATCGCTGCAGGTCAGACAGCAGCCACAGCAGCCCTTTCAAAGCCAACCACCTGATCAGACAGCAAGCAGCAGGGGAAAAGGAAGTAACTTCTTTCGCACAAACCCTTTACGCTCTGTAAGATAAACATTCGGACGCAGAGAGTAAAGTCACTTTGAAAGTTTTAAGTTTTCTGAGATATCACACTGACTTGGGCACTCTTCAATCAGTAGCAGGTACAGCTGTGTAAGTCTTCCCAAGCCGTTCTCAGCCTCTATTCAAGACATCTATATTCCACGTTTCAGGTGTTTTCTCTGTAGCCAACATAATCCCCAAACCAAAAGACGAAAAAACCCTAGAATTTCCAGGAATGTACTCTGGGCAATTTTAAAAGCTGCTGAATGCTTTAGAAGTTCCCATTTATATTTACAAAGACCACGAGTTTTCAGTTCAGTCTCTTTGTTTACAAGATACCAGGTTTTATTGCAAGACGAAAATTCAGTTGATGCTGAAGCCCTCAAGGAAAGCCCTCAAGATCCCCAGAACTCTGGAGTCTTTTACTCTCTTGCCTTATGGTGTCTGACTACCTTAGGATTCATGATGTCCTGTCCATTGGCCCACACTGTAGTCACCCTGGAAGGGTCAAAACCATGAAGACTGAACAAACCAAGATGGAAAATGATACTGTATTCTTTAACTCCTCCCCGGCTGACAAAGAGAACTCTGTGTAGTTGCAGGCATTGCTTCTTTACTAGTATCATCCAGTTCAAAGACATGAGCGTCTAAGAAATGCTAATACATTAGAAATAGAACTATATGTTATTATATATCATCTCAACCCACATTAACCATACAATACAAATATTATTGCCAAATCATAATGAAGTGTTAAACTGGAGGAACAGAACAACAAAGACTTGGGTTTCATTGCTTTGGATGTAGGCGTGCAACACAAAGAACGTGGCTACACAGCCAGATACTGCAAATGACTGTAGCCTTCCTGACATAAATGACTTGCTGTCTACTGACGAGAAGACTTAAAAGTACAGAAAAACTCCATTTAGAGTGTAAAGTGCTCAGCTGCCCACTTCATGCTGTTATAAAGTCAATGGAAAAGACTATAGAAAATGTCAGATCAAACTCTCAGCTGCTTTAAGGTAATATCACTCTCTTAAAATCAATGGAAGTACATAAACTTGAAGAGAAAGGTCTGGTTTTTTAATCTGCAAATTCACTCTACTCTGAAAAAATGCTCATGGTGGACAGAAATTGTTCTTAAAATCTCATCTTTCAAAATTAAAAGAATCAAAATGAAGAAGCAATTCACTTCTGTAAAGATTAAATTAATAGAGAAGTGTAGTGCCTGAGGCTGCACAAGGTACAGGAGGTGATAAACTGATAAACTCATAAAATTAAAAAATATTACTGTGTAGCAAAGGAAAATACATGGATTGGTTAATGAATAAACTGGATGACAAATAACATTTAATGATTAGTAATATAGCTCTTTCTGAGCTAAAAGAAGAGGGTTATCCAAGGCAGTGATTGGAATGCTTCAGCTTGTGTTCAAATTACCTTTGAACTCATGTCATTATGAAATGACTAATTTCCTTCAAATTGTAAGAAATAATTAATCTAAATGCTGCAAAACTTTCAATTTTGAACTCTATTCTACTTTTTTGCAGGCTCCAAGTGATTTTTGTCTTCAATTTTTTTTACATTTTGCTTCAAAATGAGTGAAATTAGTAAAAAGCTTCTCCATTCTCAGAATGCAAGGACTTACACTAAATTAACTGTTAAGGAAGGTGTTCTAAAAGTTAATGCCAAACAGGGCCTGCTGGGAACATTCCTGACAGCAAAATTTACAGCAGCTATAAATGTAAGTCAGGTCGGATGGTACTGGAAAATCCAGAATACCTACTTCACATATCCTCAGCAAAGGGCTTGGAACTGCCTTGCTGGATCTACTCTTTTCCCCACATGCAGGACTATTACTCAGCACAAAGAGCAGCTTCCACTGAAATTAATGGGGTTTTTGCATTTTACATCCTCGTACTACGGTAACAAGTGTGGTATCAAAATGCAGGCAAGACATCCACACAAGAGCATGATTGTTCAAAAGCTCATGCCCTGCTGGCAGTCACTGGAATGGAGGGAATGGAAATTGGGCAGGGAAGGGAAACAAACTTCTGTTGGCCATTGTTCAACTACTGTCTTGAAGGATTCATGTTCTCAAGTATCAATTAATTATGCTTTGAATCTTTTATGCCAAAAAAACTGTAATGTGTGAATTCACCACCTCAAGAGACGCTATCTAAACTTCAGTTGCAATTAAGCACTCTGCTTCCGTGTTTTGCCAAAAGAAATACTAAGTCCTATATCCTGAGCACAGGTAATCACAATTTGAAAATCAAGTTGAATTTGGGGGGTTTCTAGCAAACACAAAGGTCAGGAATGTTTCTGAAATGTAGGTTTCTTTATGGGCTCTGCAATTAGAACTGTATGCACCACATATGGGTTTCTTATAGATGCTCCTTCCATGTCACGCTTGACACATGACACCCTATGACAAAACGCCCACACAAAGCACCAAAAGTGGAGCTACTACTAAAGAAAACACTTTCGGAGAGTAACATACAAGCATTTCTCAGACAATAATTGTTTATTATCTCCAAATTAATTCCAATGAGTGGCATACATTACCTTCCTTGGCTGATGGGTCAGCCCAGAAAGCAGGCTGGACTACAATTCTATTGATCTTTTTACTTTCACATTCTTTCTACTAAGACTGTCTTCTGTCACATGAGGAAGAACCTACTCCACACTAAAAATCCTGAATTATTTATTTGATCATCTTCAATGGAAGCATATACCATTAAAAAAATTCTTTTATGTATGACAGATGAACTAGAAGAGCTCAGGTGTTCAGCCTTGTGCATACGCATCGCATCAGAGATTCAAATCTGGAATGTGAGCAAAAATTTTCAGGTGCTGCCCTTTCAGCAGCATAGGGGAATGCCAGTTGACCATTTCCATAACTCCATCTCCTGTGTAATTTACAGTCCGAGCCATCTACTTTTCTGACTCTACAGTGGTTTCATGTTCCTCTTGATCCAACCTAACTGTGAGTTCCTGTTGACAAGGATGGCTCTGTTGTACCTCTTCCCTCTGCCATCTCCATGTTAGATACAGCAATCAGCCGAAGAGTGTCAGAGCAGTGCACTGCTTCAGAAAACAACACTAAAAAACCATCAAACTCAAAAAAGGAGATGAGCTGTCTGTTGAATCAGTGCCCTGATCAAATCCAAACCATAACCTCTAACTGCAGAATTGGGAGATAAAATGCATGGGGTGGGGAGGAAAGGAAAATGGAGTCTTCTCATCTCTTCTGCTGGCATCCCATAGTTAGCTCCGCTTAAGTGTAGCATTAAAACTGCACTGGAAGCGCAATGGAAGAGGTTCCAACCAACAACTAGGTATCCAGCATGCTGAACTACAAAAAAGTGCCAAAAAAGTAACTGACCATGGGATGCTGTCACCTTGATGTCTTTGTATTTCAACAAGGCAGACAAGCACTGCTATGAATGGTAAACCATCAACTATGTTTGATTGTGCAAAGACTGGTTAAATTATTATTTTGCGTTTTAAAATTACAAAAAAAAAAAATTATTTTAACCCTCCCCATTCTTCATTCTTGTAATTCCTCCGAAATAAATGTATTCTAAACTAAATCTTGTTCCTGGTAATTACAGGACGCTTGCTAAACCTTGCGTGCTCACAAGGAACACCAGAAGTCAGAACTCACGGCTCACACACAGATGTGCAGAGCTGGAGGGAGGAGCCTGCCCTGGTACCCGCGGTAATGTCAGGCCAACGCCAATTTGGGCCCAATCCTCTAAGATGGTTTTCAACTCCTGCTAAAATACGAATTTATCTCAGCGTCTTCCTGGAGAGATTTTTTTTTTTTCCCCCCCACTTTAAAAGCACCACAGCTCCCTGCAGCGCACCATGAGAGCAACGGGGCGGCAAAGTGACAGCGGGTTACAAAACTACCCCTTGCCTACAAATAAAAGGTTAAGTAAGGTTACATGAAAGGAGGTTACGCTGCGACAGCACCTCCCGCCCGCAAGTTTATTTACAATTGGCTTTATTTTTTTTTTTCCCCTCCCCCTCTTACCTTCTGCTTGACATAAGCCGGGCTGCTTTTATTCTGCTCGCAGTAAGTGGCGTTGCTGCCGGGGCTCACGAAGGTGGAGTTGTACTCGCCCTCCCACAGCCGCCGGTAGATGAACTGCTGCACCAGCGGGCTGGTCAGGGAGGAGGCGAACATGTAGACGAAAATGACGGGCTCCACGCACAGAACCTTCCTCATCTCTTCCTCACCCTCCCCTGGCGCTCAGCCCTGCGGACCAACGCAACGCAACGCAACGCCATTAACCCACGACGCGAAGGGAAAACACCCCACACGCTCCGCCCCGCCCCGACCGCCTGACACACCCGACCTGCCCGGGACAGGCCATCACCGAGCACCCCCCCGCCTCAACCGCAGCCGCACCTGCCTCGCCGGCCCCAGCCGTGCCCCGGCCCGCTCTCCTCCCGCCGGCGGAGGTCACTCCGTGCCGCCGGTGCGTGACACGGGGAGGCGGGACGAGGAGGACAGTTCCCCCGCCCTCCCCTCCCCCGCCGGCCGCCATCTCGGCCCCGCTGTCCCTCAGCGGGCGGGGCGCTGCGGCGAGCGGGCCCGCGGCCTGGGCGGGCTGCCGGGGCCGAGCAGGGAAGCCTCGGGGTGGTCGGCGGGATGAGGGGTTACATTTGTCGCGGCCTGTGGGCAGCCCGCACCCGAAGGGAGGAGGAGCGTCTTCCCCCACCCCCGGTGTCGGCACCCGTGCCAGGGCGCACGTGGTGCGGCTGCTGGAAACGGTGACAAATCAGCAGTTTTGTGATTTTTCACCCCCCGGGCAGCAGCGTGCCAGGCGTTGCTGTCGCCCAGTGGTTACTGGGACAGACAATTTGTTTTGGCTGGTTGCGCAAGGAGGATTTTTCTTATCAGGGGTGCCTCCGGCCTCCCTTGACACCATACACGGCCTCCCGTGACACCACACCCGTGTCCGGCCTCCTCTGACCCCGTACCAGTGAACCCAGTGGAACCCAGTCCCACTGCCTGCAGCTCGGCTGGACCCCCCGGGTCAGCCTACCCTGGGGGGCCGATGCGGCCCCGCTCTGGCCGAGGAGGAAGCTGCGGGTTGTTTCTGCTTTGCGCTGCCACGTTTTCTGCTCTCAGCCGATGTGATTTAGGGTTTTTATTACAGCTGCTCCCCTTCCACATACACACCCTGACAAGCCAAGAGAGTAACAGCAACATTTATTGGCCGCCAGCTGGTCTCCTGTTGATACCTCTCATTCCTTCCAAGTCTGACATACCTGGTCAGGGGAAAGGTGTGGTGTCTCCGTTGGCACAGCTGCTGTGGCACATGCTTCAGCTCTACGAGAGAAGGTCATGCTGGTGGGGATCCACGGTTCTGCTGTTTAGAGAGGTCCTCTACTCACCTTTATGTACACAACGGAGGGAGCACACCCTGGCATCTGCAAAACTGCAGGATGTGTTTTCTTGTACAAGCAGTACAGGTGTGGCAGAGACCTTATCTGCTCACTGATGGTGGCTGCTCCTTGGCTTATGAATACTGGTTTCTCTCTGCTTTGAGGTGGGACGGACACCACAGTACCCCTGCTCTCTTCATTCTCGGTGGTGCACTGTCATCTTAAGACACTGAGATGATTCTGGCCTCCTCACAGGTGTAGTACAAGGACAGATGACATAGTTGTGGAGTAGATGCCCAAAGGACCTCCTTTCAGTCTTAAATACTGCTTTTCAATTACAAATATTGCAAAAAGTCTTATTTGCTAAAAGCACATCAAAACTTCTCTTAAGAAGTGCAGTTTAATAACTTCATGAACATTGAGTTCCTTCATAAACTGATTCGAAGCCAGATTAACTGTAACATGGGTCATATGATCTCGACTAAAGCCTTAATTTTTTTCGCTGTGACATGTGACATGTCATTCAGTCCCAAATTTAGGGACAAGAGTGGCCTGTCATGTGTCTCTTGGCATAGGATCAACCCAGTGTACAAGCTCAGTGGCCTTGATCGTTTACCTTAGGTGGTGAGTTGGTTTGGTCTGGCATATAACCCAGTGCACAGAGACACACAAAGACAGACAGGCAGCGGTTCAAAAGAAATGCAGCTCTGGCTTGGAATCAGCTGTAGAGAGTATTGTCCTTCTCCTCGACCTATCTGGGTCCAAAGTCTGATTCATCCTGTGACAGTATTTCATTTGTCACAAGGTAGAGCAAAAACAATCATGTGAGGGTTACAGGCAAATGGGCTGCTAGATGAGAGGGGCTGTTCAGGTCGCTCAGCCAGCCGTTAACATTTATGTGGATGTAATGAAGATGGGATTTTAAGCCTGTGGGAACTTTCAGTTGTTCCTCATGAGGATATTATCCAGACCCTGATTGGGTTTCTTGCTAAGTACGTCTGTGCTGAAACGCATGTCACTCATGAACACAAGCATCTGAGTAGAGCTGAGGTTCCTGGGCAAAACTTGTTTTAGCTAGCCGTCCCTTCAGGACAGCCTTCCCAGTGCTGAAGAGCAGAAGTCCAGCTCTGCGCTCTAGAGGTCCTCTGCTTCTGTCCTTCCTACCTCCAGTAGCTGTGTTTGGGCTTGGGTTTTGCAGAGCCAAGTGGCTCCAGCAAAGTTATGGCCTCTCCAATGCTGGAGGCAAGGCTGCAGGGTGACCTGGGCACCTTGAAGCACCTCATTATCTTTGTCCAACAGCTTGAAGCCTGTTCACAAGTATCTCCTAGTGCCAACAGGTAACATATACCCCTCACACTGGTGCACTGCAATAGACTTTGCCCTCCCTTGTTGCCAGTCTTCCCCTGCAAGAGAACTGAAAGCAATAGAAGTGATTGAACTTTTAAGATCAGCCTTAGCTGGATGATGCTTATCCTTTGAAATCAAGCATTTCCAAATAACAGAATACATGGCAAACTAGCTTCCTCTCTCCCCTATCACCAGTATTCATGTTGGCCCAAATTTGAGTGACATGCTAGTGAATAGACTTCACAAAGGTCACAGGCATGTGGTGGCTACAGCTTTGCAGTTTGTATTGGTTTTTTACTGACTTCCTCAGTGTGTCAAGATTTGAAGATGTGCATGTATTCATTGTGGAGGTCAGGCTTTCTGGGAGCACTTGCTAAGCTTTCCATCAAAAAATCTTAAAACCCAAAGATCTTTGAAGGTGGTTATGTTGCTTGTGTGCATGGAAAAAATGAGACATGTAATGAAGTTCGAAGTTCAGAACAAGGAAACTTCTGAGGGATCGCACCAGCACTGGTCAAAGGGCAAAAACATTATGTTACCTTCAGCGATAGAAATCTCCAAATAAAGTCTCCTGCATTTCAAGGAATTATGCATGACTTTTGTGGCAAGATCTTGGTATTCAGTGATTGCTACGATTGCATTCTCAGACAACTTTGTTGCTTCAAAAAAGTGAAATTTTTAATTTTATGTATATATATATACACATAAATGACTAATATTATAAACATTTTTTTTCTAGCAAATGCTATTGATGAAGTTGGACACATTTGAGAGATCTGGATAGTCACATTTCTTTGCTGAAAAAAATTAATGGTGTTTTAATAAATAGTATCGCCACATAAAACTTGAGTTTAATTGCCTTCTAAGAAGTTAAGTACTTTTTAAAATTGAGGTGACTTTAATTTTCCATGATAACTATCTACTGAGATCATGGAGAACCTTACCCTTCTACATATCATTTGTGGGTTACAAAGTGACAGTAAGAACTGTATCTACTTATATTCAACTCATGTTTTCAAGGCTATCTTGACAAAAATTAAAAAAAAAAAAGAAACCTAAAGAGGGAAGAAAGAAGCACGCTTTCTGCAGAGAGTCAGTTTTATACAAAACGCAGTTCTGCATAAACCCTGCGTACACTGCGTCTTGCCCACAGGCATGGCAAATGGAGATAAATGACGGAAGTTCTGCAAATAGTACCGCTGGGGGAAAGGAGAAGGGAATAAGCTGCATAATTCTGCAGAGGCATGCCTGGGTTTAGATGTAACTGTTTTGTTTTCATTATAACTGAGTTGATTGCTGAAGCTTGAATGCAAGCCCTGACAACAGAGTAATGAAGATTTAAATATGAGACTGAAAGAAAACATGATAAGGAAAATTTGTGCAACAAATCCAACCACAGAGTTCTGAAAAGACAAGGAGAGACTGTTACCATCATGCAACCCAGAAAAAACCCGTGCAGGTTTCGTACCATTACTTTTCATTCAGTGCAGATCATTGCTGTTTTTCAGGGCCTAAAATGGCATTTCTGACCTTTGACTATTTACACAGGGTGAAGGCATCTGCCCCAGCCAAGTGGTCGCAGCCCAAGTAGCACAGGGAGCCTCATACCTTCACCACTCTCTCCTCTGGCTGTCCCCGTCCACGTAGCACAGCATTTGGTCTCCTCTTGCCCCACAGGGTAACTGAAAGCCATAGATAATCATAAATAATAACATCAGGAAGAAATTCTTTCCTGTGAGGGTGGTGAGGCACTGGCACAGGTTGCTCAGGGAAGTTGTCAATGCCCCATCCCTAAAAGTGTTCAAGGCCAGGCTGGATGGGGCTTTGAGCAGCCTGGTCTAGTGGGAGGTGTCCCTGCCCATGGCAGGGGGGTTGGAACTAGATGATTTTTAAGGTCCCTTCCAACCCGAACCATTCTGTGATTCTGTGATTTTTGTCTTTTTGCACTCCCGAATATCTGTGACTGAGTTCATCTGATGTGGAAGAAGGTTCTTGAAAGGTAATATAGATGGGCAAAGACATCCCACTGACCCGGTATCACTGAAAACAGGACTGTTGTTCTGAACCCCTCTGTCACAGCACAAGCACTACCACTGACTGTCATGTCCATGCCATCTGGTACTTGTTACTGTTCTTAAGTGCTGTGTTGAAAATTTGTACTTGTTTGCGTCCTCAGACACTTGTAAAGCATCAGGATATATTTATTTTCTCTGAATTAGATAATCCTAACAGAACCAACATTCTTGCTGGCCTCTCATCATGCACACCACATAACAGCAACCACTTCCAAATGGTGAGGTTTATTCAGTAGTTTTGTTTTTCAGTTATTTCCCTCTCATGTATTTGCAAGTCCTCAGTGCTCATCTCTGATTATTTCATATCTCAGATTTAGATATTTCCATTGAAAGCCTTTCACCCTGGTGGCTTTTCTGTTTAGATGACTCAGTGGAGGAGAATTCTGCAGCTCCCCTCAGGTGCAGCATGTGCAGACAGCCTGTTGCTGTTTTGTCCCATCCAAAACAAAGCTATTTGACCTGCCATGGTTGGCTTTTAGGCTTCTTGAAGATTTGAAATTTATTTTATGCAGCTGCTTGGTTCTGTGTGTGGGTTTTTTGCTTGGTTTTTTTTTTGTCTTCCTGTTTTGCTTTCAATTACATTTATGTATGAGACATATGATGGTTCTTCTTCACTGTGAATAGGTAATTTCACTTGTGTAAGTCTGACTGCATTGCTTAACACAATTTCTACTGAGCTGGTTTACAGCTCCAGTTCAGCACCTTGCAAAAACGCTTTGAAAAACAACTAATGGTAATATGCTAATGCCGTCCTGCCTGCCACTCTCTGTCCCCTCCCTGCAAAGCTGTTTATAGGGTGGGGATGATCAGCAGCAGGCTGGAGATATTACTAGTTACCGTGACTCAGCAAAGTGCTTCTCTCTTTGGTCTGTATTCCACTTCATCCATTTGCAGAAGTGGACAAAAGGCATCCTTCTGCATAGAAGAATCTTTTAATCTGAACAGTGGGTTTCTTTCCTTTTTTTTTTTTCTTTCTTTGTTTTTAAATTTAAAGTAAACAATTCCTTAAAATGAGGAATGAAGAACTGAAAGTAAGCAGCTGAGGCAGGGCTGGAGTGGCTGCGTCTGAGCCACATGCTGTTCTGTTGCAGGAGGTTGTTAAATTTTATCTGCTCTTAAAATTTTGCAAAAGCAAAGTGCTTTTCCAGTTAGCTAAAGAAAAGTGCTTTTTGGTCCTAGTAAAGTTGATGGGACTGGCCAGCTGCATTCCCTTTTCAGAGATAAGGACTTACCATCTGCTGTCACCCTTAAGAGAGGCAGCAGTGTTTTGAGGAGTTTCACCAAGACCAGTTAAGTAGTGTATTCAGGATACAAGTATTTAAGCTGAGTACCATCAGGAGGACTTCCTGGTGGTGGCAGATGATGAGTTGTTCTGCTCTTTCAAAGCCAGTGGGAGATTTGCTGCTGTTCTCCCAGGGGACCGTGCATCAGGCCCGAGGCTGAGCAGCCCTGCAAGGACTCAGAGATAAGTGATAAAACCTCCATCACTTGGAGGAGTTTGAATTAGGGTGAGTGACACTGTGCCTGTACCACAGGCAGGGCATAGCTGATCTCATGTGCTCTTTCCAGCTTTGGATTCTCGGGAAAAAAACAACTGTTGTCACGGGGGAACCTGTGAAACCTTTCAGTGGAAGGAGGACTCCACTCTGCCTGGCTTTGGTTGAGGTGCTAATGGTATTTTTCCTCACCAATTGACCACCAAAACTGTTCTTGATATCCAAAGCAGCAGGGGACACAATTATCAGTCCTTATTCCTATCCATCAGAAAATACTAAAATACAACATTTCCCTCATTTTCCAAACACCTGTCCAGATCTGTTCAGAAAAATCTGAAAAGTGGTGTTCCGTGTGCCCTGTTACTTCTTTAACTGAAATATCTCCTTCCTCAGCATGATTCTGCTGTGGATTTGTGCACATAAACATCACTGGGTATTTACCCCAATTACACTCCTTTTCTTTTGAAATACTTGCTGTGACAGTAGGTTTCCTGATGGTCTCCTAGTTATCACTGAACAGCAGCAGGAAGATTCCCTGGGTTCTTCAAATTATCACAATGCCCAAAGGTTTGTCATGTACTGTTTTCAGAAAGCTCTTTGCGAGATTTCTTATGCAGGAAGATGGGGTAATATCGTTGAAAATAAGATGGCACTTGGATCCAGCTTTAGGCATCATAATAAGTGAATTTCTTTTAGAATAGTACTGAATGCTACTTAGTGCTCCCACAGGGAAAGTAAATATAGAGCAGCTCCATTCCTTTGGAAATTGGGTACCTTATAAAGGGGAGGTATTCAGTTTATCTAATTTAATAATAAGTGTGAAGCCTCAGTTTAAGCACCTTAAATAGGTCCTTAGGGGTCCTTAGGGGACCTATTAAACCTGACAACTTAACCATGACAGATGCAGTTCCTGGTTCAAAAAGTTCCTGGACTGCTGATTCCTGGAAGCAGGGAAGGTATACTGCGAACAGTCAGCACATTGCTTGTTCTTTATCCTGTTCCCTGGGCACCTGTTACTTGCCACTGTCAGAGAGGGCAATTTGAACTAGATGGGCTTTTGTCTACTCAATATAGCCATTCTTATTTTAATAGAGCGTCAGTGCTGATAGAACAGAGGTAGTATTTTGAGATTTCACAAAAAAACTGGGAGCATAACATGGGATGTACGAGGCAAAGACTGTATAAATTAATGAAGAGGAGAATAAGGCTGCATGAAAATGCATCCTTTGGGTTATAACGTGCACGGTTACTTACAGGCAGTCTTGCCCTGAATTGTTCAGCTGTATAAATGTGTATCAGGCTGCTGTAGTATCCAACCAGTCTCAATCTGGCTGCGCAACCCTCTCTTTCCCTCCCATGCAGCCCAAGATTTGTGTCAGCATTTCTTTCTCGATGATAGGGGTGTGCCTGGCGTGGCTCTGCTATGGCAGGGGGTGACCAAGTAGGTCGCTATGTTGTAGCACACAGCTAAGGCAGGCAATAGCTCAGATGGAAAATTTCTCCTTTAAAGTGCATCACCTGCTCAGTAAAACATCTTGTTATTTTATATTCTTTATTTCATTCTAGGGGCTGCTTTTGTTTTGACAAACAAGATACATGCTCTCATCCATCCCCAGGGGGTGAAAAGTGATGATGTCAGAGGTGCCATTTGCCTCTGGAAAAGGCCAGAAAGCCTGTACGTTTCAGTGGTTTGGCTGTAAGCTTGCTAGCACGAACTGCCGTGAAGGGCCACCAAGCCTCCTATCTTTGATTGAGGCCAACAGCAGATGTCAGGAAGAATGAAAACATGGGACAAGTGTAACCGGTAAATTCTCTCAGCCTCCAGCACTTTGCATCTGAGGGGTTTTATGAAACAGATGTGATTTTAGGCACAGTTGAAGGCGGTTGTCATCTCACAGGATGGGGGTTTCAGGCTAGGAAGAACAAGAATGGGAAATCTTCCATTATATACATATAAACTTGGCACTGTTAAAATTGGGGAATTTGTTGTAATAGAAGCCAGTGCATTTTCTGAATGTGGTCTAGAGCTAGATTATTATTTTTTTTTCTTTTTAAAGATGGCTGCCAAGAAGTTGCAAGACGTTGCAGAAAATCCTTGAGAAACTTAGTTCTTCACATGGGCCTGGGTGTGGGTTGTTTTTTTGTTTTTTCCTGTGAGAAGGTACAAGCATTTTCCAGATAGCTTTGCAAGTGACTTTCTGAACTTGATCAGGACTTGCTGGGCGTTAAGCTTGCCTCGCTGTGAGCAGCAAGTTTTGCCTTCTGTCTATTTTTAAAATGAGGTTTGTGGTGGGGAAACTGAAAAGCAGTTACCAAGTGTTTTTGCAAAACAGAGATGATGGTGACAGTGTGCCTTACAAACACCAAACCTCCTGTTCATAGCTATGCTGTCTACTCCCCCGACTGTTTTTGCATGGCATGCCCGTGACTGCTAAAACTGCTTAATGTGAAAAAGAGCTGCTGGTAAAGCACTTAGGGGCTTGATTGCAAAATTAATTTGGCAAACAGAAAAAAGACTCGCAAAGGTCTTTGTTCCTTTTCTTTCCTTCCAGTTGGCTGTTCTCTGCTGCTTACTTTCTCATTCTTGTTGACTAGATCGTGACGGTTTTCTTCCTTGCCACTCCAAGCTCCCTGCTACCCTATGCCTTCCTTTGGTGCAGCTTCTGCCCAGCTTCCTACATCCCTTCTACTCTGACCACTTCTTTTTGGTCAAGGCCTTGTGGTGGCCTTAGCTTCGCTTTTGTTTTTCACTGCTTTCACTTTCCGCCTGTCCTGCTCCATCCGCATACGTTTCAACATTGGCAGTTCAGTCTCTGCGTCAAAGTGATTATACCTTTTCATACCTTTTTCTTTTTAAACTTGAATAAACTCTCTTACTTCTATGTTGAGAAAAACTTTACAAGAATGACATTCTAAGCCTGAACTTGTATGCATTCTCCAGGACAATACAGGAAAAGTTCCTCTTTCAAAACCAAACATTTCTGTTATTTTTAAAACAGAAACACATTAGTGAAGATATAACTGAATGTCTTCAGTAATTCAAAGAGAATCATGAAATCAATTTACAGTCTCACATACTGTATTCAAGTGTAAATAATGTTCACCTCAGTAAAAGCCAGCCATGTGAGACAGTGAGTAGTTGAAACATCCTCTTTTTTCCCCTCTTCTTTTGTTTAAAACTCTCTGAGGATTGGACCACATCACTAGATACAGTACTGTTGTTTTATTAAAAAAAACCTGAAAATGCTTTAAGAGATAAATGGAGACACACTCATTCAGAAATATCATAGATTGAAGTTTGTCTTTTCTATTGCCTGTTTTCTGACTGTGGCTTTTGTTAGATTTTAAAGGATTGTATAAGAAGTTCCAGAGAGCCCCCCATTTTTTTCCAGCCCTGCATTTCTTGAGGGCCTGGCACCCCTCTCAGGCTCTGGGAGAGCTCTGCCTGTGCAGGAGGTACCAGCCTTCCTCACGTCTACAGCCCTTGTGTAAGCTTGGGTTAGTAGGAGGTTGAGGGGGTGTTGTGTTTCTTTGGCCTGACTTTTTGGCATGTTCAGAAGATGTCAACAATGAATATAATTATTTAAAAGATCTTTACTGATTTACTGTGTGAATCAAGGAGAGATTAATTTATGATATCTTATCTCCACACTCAGCTATTTCTTTTTAATCTCTGATCAGGAGTAACACTTCTGACTGGCACTGTTATTGTCCTCAGGCCTTGGGTTAATAAAACAGGAAATCCAATTTTAGCATGCCTTATCCCGGATCCAAACCACTAATGCTACTTTACACTGATAAGATTTATTGCAGATGAGGTAGAGTCTGACCAAACCACTCCAATGCTTTGCCTACATGACAGCCACAGGCTATCTCCCTTTGCTGTGTAAAGCCAGTATGAAAATGTGGTTCTAAGAAAACGCTATCTTGAGTTAATTTGACTTAAGTGTGACTGTAATGACTACAGCTAATCTGGATCAAGTTTGCCCTGTGACGGGATCTGGCAGTCCATAACTCAGGGACTCTCAGTGGCAGAGCCATGAAGCTGAGCTCAAGGCCACCCAGCCTGGACGTGCTGCCTCCCCTCTCCAGGACGCCTGGAGCAGGGATCCAGCCCACAGCAACGAACTGTTGCCATCATGATTCCCTCTCCACAGGTCGTGAGGAACCAAAAGCGCTGTCAGCTGCCCATAGAGAGGCACTTCTACTGCTTTCCTGTGTGAATTGGACCCACAACTTTTTGGTGGTTGTGCTAAGCTGAGCCAGCTCTCAGTTTTCCCTGTGCTTTGGCTGTTTGCTTCTGCCATCACTTGTCCTTTACAATTGGTTTTCTGGCCACACAGTAAAGTGAAATAAGAATTCGGTTCCGTTAAATACTACATTTTTTTTTTTTCATGGTGTGACAACAAGCAACAGGCTTGTGGTTAAAGATTCTGAAGTTTCAGTTCATTAAGCTATACCTTTGGTGGCTGTTACACTGGGGTCCTCTCTGGAAATTGTTCCTTATTGCTATGAGCAAATTCAGCTCATGTTTGCAGGAGTTCTGTCATGATTGCTCTTGCAATGTCGTTTCCTCTTGTCATTTCTTTGGGTCCTGAGCAAATCACAGGCAATACGCTGTATGCTGTTTGTTGACTGCTTTGTCAAAGCCTGGACAAAGAGAGGTGAAAGGTGGTTGAGCTGGGGCTAACTTGTTTTCTGGAGGTTTCCATCTCCTCCTCTTCCCATACTGTTACCTGGGCATGTGGTGTAGACTAGATACCTCACTCCAGGGTGGTTGAGGTGAGGTGAGATTGAATTCATCTTCATACTTGGTCTGCAAGTGGTGTTCGTGCCCCAAAAGGCTGTGGGGAGAAAATAGTTCACACTTAATTATAATGCTTACAATCAAGGTCCAACCTCAGATCTTTGAAATACTTTTACTTGCCATGTCACAGCCTCCCAAAGGTCATGGGGACACAAAGCCTGGCCAGAAGAGGCAGCTGACAAATATTAGCTGTTCCATAGCAGGCAGATATATGCACTGAAAGGAAAATGGGGCATGTGGACTTGCTAGGTATAAATCACATTTGCTAATGCATGCCCATTAGGCTGAGACTATTAATTGCAGCTGTAATCAGCACATCAGTATTCTGCATTTTCTGAAGAAAATTTGGTACCAGTATTTGAACTAACTTGCACTTCATTCTTAGCAAGATTGGTATTATTTACCTGTTTTTGAAAAGCTGATGAAATTAATTTAGCCTCAAGCCTACTTTAATTGAGAAGAGCAAAATACATTTTTTTTTAATAAGTAAGCATCCTGAAATTACTGATTAAAGACTGATTTAATTTTCCATCCTAGTGCAATTCTTCAGTCTAAGTCCAATACAGTTTCACAGTCCATTCATGCTGAGCTCAGCATAAAATATTTTATACTTTTTTTGTGAAATCACCTCAGACTTTTACAAACCCATTATACTAATTACCTTTTTAATGATTACAACTGAAGGAAATGGGTGTGCTTACAGGGTCCAGGGAACACTGTATGAAAGAGAATAATACTATCCTCAGCATTTCAAGAGTGGATTTTGTTTCTAAGCTAGTAGAAAATTCACCCCAATTTCAGAATCACGTAGTGTGAAATCCTATAGTAAATGGTGGAAATTTATAGGAAAAATTGAAAAATTAAAGAATCACACTTACTGGAAAGTGAAGTTCCAGAAAGTCTTGTTTGATTACATCCATTTCAGTGGCCAGATTTGTTGAAAGAACCAGGTTTTAAGAGGATGTCAGGGAGGGTCAGAACACTGAAGACAACTCCCGTAAAGTGAAGGGGAAGCCTTGGAGACAGAGGTTCCTCAGCTGCTGTTTCTTTCAAGCTCTGTCCTTTAAGTTACTGATGGGGTATTCCAGGGGACACAAAGCCAAGGCCATGTGCATTTTGTTTAATTCTTGTTTGGCTGACAGGCTGCAATGGGCCCTAACAACAGTGAAAAGCTGTTCTTCCTTGGGAAAAACAGAAGGAAGGCACAGCCCCAGTGTCACCGTCTCTTGTCCTCAGGGGCTAGACTAGTGGAACCCCATGCAGGTGAGCAAAAACCCCACAGTCGCAAGGAGACCTGCCCTCCCGGCATCTCTGCTCAGTGACATGGTAAGCACTGATCCTATTTGCTTGTGTAGCTGAGTCCTGCTTGGCAGGGATCTAGCGAAGGAAATCCAATTTTGGTAAGAAGCAGCTCACCAGTAAAGCCTGGCCCAGAGCTAGGGAATAAATTGGGGTAGAAGAGGGGATGGTAGTGCAGCAGCTCCCCTGCTGCTCTGCAGGGGATACAGCTCACGATAAAGTGAGCTGAATTTAGATAGAAGATACTGCATGAAAATAAATGAATTAATTAATTAATAAAACCCTAGGGTAGATGGTTTGGGCACATGGGCACATGGATTGGGATAAGCATTGGGGTGTCTTGAAAATGGAGCTTGTGAAGTGTCACTTACTTACACATCTCTTCTCTAAAGGATAACCACATCTTCCCCCAGTCCCTAACAGAGAATGCAGCAGCTGGGAGGAGAGGCAGCATCAGCCACCAGATCATGTTTGGAAGGGAAGCAAGGAGAAGTAATTGTAATTAGGAGCTGAAAGCAAATGTGTGCCGCTTACTGATAGTTTAGGGAGGGCAAGGGGGACATAAAGAGGGACTTGCTGTGGAAGTCAAACTTTTCTCTGCCCACTTAAAGCAGATATAAGAATAGTAAAGCAAAGAAAGTTGTGTATAAATCAGAGCATTTCACACCACGACCCCACTCACCTTGTTAATGCAGGTGTAGGACATCAGGTGCTGAGCCAGGGTTACCGCTCTTGCCCCTGCAGCAGCTACACCCCAGCTATCCCTCTCCATCTCCAGGCAACAGAAAACCCCACTCCGACTCTCTACTGAATTATGACAAATCACCAGGCTGTTGAATAGTAATATTATTTTTGAGGAGCATGTGGGAAAAATTAGTTGACATGCAATGACAATTCCCTTCAAAGATGAATCTGCAATGGAAAAAACGTGAGCAAGGTAGGATCTGTAGTTCTGTTGGTCTCAGGCCAAAAAGAAAAAAGAGACTTTGTGATATTTCACGGCTGTTAGCATTAATACCTGTGCAACAGCCATGTCATTACTGCACATAATGGAAGTAATGCAATGGATGCAGATTAGGACACGAGTATAGCTATTATAATACATTAATGTGTTCTGTAATGATAAAGGAATTTAAGAAGACACCATGAGTGGCTGTTTGCTTGTTGATGATATATTATGCATTCCCCTTCAATAATGGAAGTGATGTAGAAATATCTCAGCAGGATGATGAGGTTGCAGGTAGAAAACAATTGCAATTACTTCGGAAAGGTGAAAAGTAACAGATGCTTTAACGTTCCCCGGGAGCCCATCTGATGGATGCAGGTGCAGTGTTGTTTTATTAATGGCTTCAGTTTCCTCATCGCTGAGTCTTGCGAGACAGTATCAGCTAGGCAGTCCTCTGTATTTTAAGAAGTCATGAGAAAATAAGCTGTCATCCTCAGAGCGTTGTGACACTGCTGGCATTATCAGAGCAAGCCTGCCTCAGTTACTGAGTCCCACCACCTAGACAACAAAACTGAAATCAAGGTAATAATTACTCCCCAAAGCCATTTTTTTCCTGAACACTGACAGTTTCTTCAGCTAGCAAAAAATGACAGATGATGTTTATTTTCTGATTATACTTTGAGTTTTTTCATTTTCTAAAATACTGACTATAGACTTTTTTTCCCTGCTGATGCAAATGTACAACACTGAATGTGATCAGATTTGCTCCAATTTGCATAAAACCAATAACAGTGCATAGCTTTCAGCCATGACTATGCTGTACATTTCTGCACAATAAATCTTCCTCCCTCCCACCCTGTTTTTCATGCTGATGAACTTCCCCGAATGCCACGCAACATCACACAACCTGTAAAATGGCTATTAGGGAGCACAGATTATCATTTCAGCCATGCCTTATGTGGGACGGGGATGGTAGTAGCTGGCAGTATTTGATTTTGCAGCTCTCATAATATCTTATCTTACCTATACCCTTGAGGCTATTATTATTGTCTGGAGTCATCTGCAGGCAGCCTGATACTGGTTGAAGTAGACAGCTCGGAGATTTTTTTGCGCTTTCACGCTTTGAAGCTTTGGTTGAGAAAGCTCTCCTTTTATTCATTTTTTCCCTCAAAGCTCTTGTCAGCTATCATTTGCAGTTCTTTGGTTTGATGGGACAGTGCAAAGGAATGATCCAGCCTTATCTTCCCATAGCTCTCACTGCAGCCCTAACAAGCTGGAGGCGGTATATTTCCATTAGCATCTCATTGTATCCTTTTCCTTCTGGCTTTCTGGATGCTTAATGACAAAGGCAGTGGTACTGTGCAGGATTCCTTGCTGGACTCTGTCTGTCTCTCTGCCCTGACCACCAGCACTTCTCCTGTGGTAAATGCTAGGAAGTGATGCCCAGCTGTGGAGCACCTTGAACAGGATGAGGGAGGTTGTGCCAAAATATCTGTGTGTAAGAAAAAGACCTTCTTCACCCTTCTGACCCACACATCTTTTGCGCCCTCTGTGCACCTTCTGGATCCAGCTGCAGCCTGTGCATTGTGGGTGGATGATATAAAGGTAAGGAAACTCCAAACTAGTCCATGCAGGGCACACAAAACAGGGCACAAAGCCAGCATCCTGGGTATCAGCACCTAGTCACTGGGTATTAGTTGAGTGTTGCTGCCTTACATCTCGCTGTGATTTACAGGAGCCACTGGCCTGTGCTCTACTGTTGTAGCTGTACCAGTGAACATATTCAGCAGCTGTCTGGGTACAGCAATACGCACAGCTCACTAATGCCCCTAACAATTTGCTTCCCAAAAAATCCCTATCTGCTTTCAGAAGGAAAAATCTAGGTACAAATCAGAGCTGGCATCACCGGATGATCTGAGACCTGCTGTCATCTTTGCCAAACTTTTCCTGTTTAATAGTAGGGAAAACAGGTAGGCTAATACTTTATATTTGAATTTTAATATTAAATTATTTATATGTACTATTTTCTGTTGTGAGTGCCTGAAGTGAATTGTATGTATAAATCCCTTTGATTTGACATTTGGTGTCTGACAATGCTGGGAATCTAGCGGGTGTTATAACTTTTAGTGTAGACGTCAGAAGTTGCTTCAGGTCACATCCTTTCTACTTCAGGATTTCCCCGTGAATAACATGAATGTGGTGATACTCTTTTGGTACAAGGAATACGATGGAAGTTCAATGGGGCCAAATGCTGTTGTAGATTAAGAACATAGAACTGCCACCAAAATGGATGGAGAATCATGTAAGAGGACGATTGCCTTCAATTCTTGTCAGTTGACAGGAGACTTTTAGCTGTCAAGTCATAAAGTATAGTCTCATCATTCTATGATTTCCTGTATAATTGTTAGAGAATAATTTTCCCAGGTTTACGGTATCTGTTTTATGAGTAATTGTTTTATTTCTGTCTACCAAGTCACTTACTGTGGGTTTTGTCTTCTTGTATGGTGTGGATTGCAGCCACAGTCTAAAAGTTTCCTTTTAAAGGAAACTATAATGTCCCAATCTGCTTTTTTGGCTTTATGTCATTTATAGACAAAATGAACAGGATCAAACTACAGCTTGAAGAATCATGGCATTTTTAGCTAAGGAAATGTTCTTGATGAAAACCCAGATTTTATTAGTGATACTACAATTAAATAAGCCATTATCAACTTCCTACAGATCTTCTAAGAGCAGCTCTCTTTCATTCGGGAGCCCAAATTACGGAAGCAATCTTCATAAAGGCCACTTCCCCAGCTATAGCGCCTGCTGTGATATGATTCATGCCTTTTGTCTTCTGCTTGGAATTTGGGGATGTTTATGAAGGACTGTTATAAATACTGCATCTAATTCCTCTTTTCACAAGATGCTTTATTCACAAGGCAAAAAAAAAAAAAAAGAAAATTGCATCACATATGTACGTCATATCATTTCCATTCCCATTGCCATCTGGCACTATTCTTGTTGCCTCCTTCATATACATACTGAAAGGATGTGAGACCAGTGTCAGACAGACACGTTTCAGTACTACAGCTGGTAATTTAATGGTGCACAGGCACGTTTGTTGCAGTGGATCTCTAAATGAGTATATGAAGGCTGGAGGTGGAATAATACATGCTCAGAAGCAGAAGGAGAAGTAATGCATAAGAACATCACTTTCCACGCTGTGCATTACTAGTGATCTTACACAAAAATTGTGAAGGTGAGCAGTATAAAGGTCTCAGCTCTTTTTATACTGTTCAGATTTTCATTTTCAATGGGGAAATGGCAGTATCATTTATACTTGGAAATTACTTGGCTGTTGATTTACCCTAAACTGTTGTCTAAAAACATGGATCAGATCCTTTTGGCATGGGGGCTTCCTTGGGACAGTAAGCACCATGGTGTGTCAGTACACTCCTACTTACAGTAGGCTCCTTTCTCAAAGAAAAGAGAGTTTGCAAAGGCTGAGAAAAAAGGATGGATCATCACTGCAGACCCACTGCTTTCATCACGGCTGCTTAAGGTGAAGGGTGACGACAAAGGTTGCACTTATATTCCAAGCACAATGTGAACCATTATGCTAATATGTAACAAAATTACTGGTTATGAAATTCAGATGGGCTTCCAGGTCACAAAGCAACTGTGGTCATGTGACTGGGGAAAGGGATGATTTTAGGAGTCAGGGATTTCACATCTATGCAAAACACTTATTTGAAAAGCTAGAGAAATAATCTGGCTATGGATTCAAACACAGAGCTGATCCTTCTATAAGGTATACCTAGTTATAGGTAACACTACTATCATCTCTTTTCTCTGTCCACCCTAGAGTCAACGCTAGCCTGGCTTCTTGCAGCTCTGGCAGAGCTGGATGTGCAGAAATGGTTGTCAGTAGACACATGCGGTGGTTCATGGTCTGTGTTTGCTGCCTTAGCTTCTGCCTCCCCGGCTGGCCTGGGGCTCCACAGCGCTGATGTAGGAAGGCAATTCAGCTGTACCCTAACAGCACCCAGGGGTGCACATGGGTGGCCAGAGCCTGGGAAAGGGTGTTTTGAAGACCGAATAACTCTCTCAGCATCACTGAGCTGAGCACAGCTCAGAATTGCTGTGGAGCGCTCACTGGTTGGAAGAGCAACCTTTGCCAGCTCCCGAGGAGCGCAGCTTCTTTAAGCAAGCAAGATGGAACTGCAGCTCTAGAGCCTGCAGGTGGACAAGCCCCACCAAACAGCGCTATGGATGGAGCATAAAACCAAAGCACTGTGTGGCGTTTTTTGTTTTATTGTGCTTTTTTTGTCCTCCAGCTGAATAAAGGATTAGATGGATTATTACACATCCTATTTTGTGGTCTGGCGTCAAGTCATTAAAGTGATTTATTTTTGCAAAGAGTAGTTTTTAATCAAGTGAGTACAAATTAACCAAACTGCAGGAAACAAGACAATAACTTTTGAATTATTCATGTTTAATGAGCCAAAGGCTGGATCCTCATCTCAGTAGCTGTTTTCTGCCCTGAAACCCTGAAGAAGAACACGAGATGCCACCATGCCCGACTGTGGCTCTGGGGTTCCTCTGTCTGCCGTGTCAGTCCCCATGCACAGGACAGATACTGCAGGAGAAACAAAGGCTGAATAATTCCAGGAAAACAAAATATAGCAAATGTGTCACAGTGAACTGTATGACCCTGATGTCCTTAAAGCAGAGTTTGGTATTATCAGCTATAAATGAAAAATTAGTGGAATTAGTCAAACTTCAGGAAGTGCTTCCGGAGAGTTCGCCGAGTTCATCTCCTTCGGCTGCAGACTCCTGAGGTGAACAACGCCAGATTTTGAGTGCCGCCCTGACAGCGGCTGTGTGGGCATCTCAGGACAAGGTGTGCTTCTGCGGGGAATGAAACCCTGTCTGACAGCGCCTGGTGTTCGCCACTGGTCATCGAGGGAGCGCTGACGACTGATTTCCAGCAGAGTCCTGTTTCTAGAGGGCTGGAGTTAGATTCGTTGGTTTCCCAACTGTAAAACAAACTTTCTGTTCATCAACACTGATGTGATTAGGAGCAGGAGCAGTAAGGTCTGTCTAATCCAGAGCAAAGACATTTCCATCCCTGAAGCTGCCTGTCAGTAACAGCTTCCTGTGAACTGGATAATATAATCTATATGCAAAAGCCAATTCCTAACCTCTATTCTGCAGGCATTACAAAGCTTCTCCTTTTCAAAATGACTTTAAAGCATTAACAGGCGCATCGTTTCAAATAGGGCAGGAAAACTGAAAGCTCCCACTGGTAAAATAAAGACAGTTGAATAGAGTCTCTTGCTCTGAATGGCTTTTAAGAGCGATGTTTTCCCTTGATTTATGAAGGGAAAACTGAGAGCGGCTTTCAACCCAGGTGATGCAACACCGCCTCCCACTGCTGCATCCCACTCCTCTGAAGCCTCAGCCACTGGTACTTCAGTGGGAAGGGAATGGGGCACAACAGATGGATCCTGGGACCTGCCTCATTTTTCTTCCTTGCTTTTGATTCAACATCTTCACACGCGTATATTTACGTCCTTGTGCTGGGCATAAGACTAACCACTGCTCGTGATCTTCCGAGCACTTGTTTAAACTGCCATGTCCCCTTGTGGAGAGGGGATTTCAGGGAGAAAAGAAATCCAAATTAAAAATCTCCCAGGGACAGGACAGGGTGGTGTTTCTTTATTTTTTTCTAATCAAATGACCGCTTGATCTCCTGGGAGAGAACACGCATGGACCAGCCTCCACACTGCTGACAACAGTTTTCACATACAAACAAAAAACTATTAGGCCACACATAGGATATTTGTTTTTTCACTTTAAATAGCCAGTATTTTGTATCTTTTCATGCATAAGAATGCATATGTACATTTTAAAATGTATCTTTGCCACCATTTCACTGACCAAACTTGAGGCTGTGGCAAAGCAGAGGCTGAGAGGAAGGACACTCCTGTACCAGCAGGTTGTTGGAAAGGCTTTCCATGCCCTGTAGCAGCACAGTGGCTCACTGGAGGTTACTTGTTTTTCCAAACTGAGGGCTTTCCTGCCCCCCTGGCAGGCTGCCTGACTTCCCATGGCAAATACAGATGTGTAACCGCTTGCCTCCACTTCCCAGGACAGCCTTTTCCTCCCCCAGAGATCTTCCCAGAGATGAGAAGACACTGAATGCACTTTTGTACTCCAGCATTGGCCAGAGTCCATCTGAACAGGGATTTCTGTTCTCCAGCATGGGTTTGATAGAACCGATTGGGAGATATCCCGCTCTGACATTTCACAGTTTTCTTCTGACCTCCCTAGGCTGCAGCAAGCAAATCCCAAAATGTTGCGCTAAGTTTCTTAAACTCTCACAGTTTTTGATATCTAAGGAGATTTTGGGTTTAAGATGGCTGATTCAAGAGTATTAATGTAAGATTGTTGTTCAGTGACCATGTTACACCATGTGTCAGGCTCCTGCAGTGTCCTGGTCTCAGGGGGTTCTGCTGCAGCCAGCCGGGGACGTGCTGCTGCTCCTCTCTCCCAAACCCACCCAGCCCGTGGGCAGGTGGCAGCAGGAGAACAAGCCTTACAAAACCTGAGTTTGGATTCCCTACTTGCTAATCACTCAAACAGGTTTAACTTGTTTTGTAAGATAAAGATTATTTATTTTTTTAAAAAAAAGAAGCACCCAGAGTTACTTTAACTATTTCCTACCTCTCCTATGACAAAAACCAGTGTTCTTTAGTCAAGCAGCTGCATATCAGCTGGCCGCCTTTTCCAGCTGAAAATTGCAGTGCTTTTACATGGTTTGGTTTGGAGTCTGATATTTCAATCCTGGAAGACCGTAAAATTTGAGCATATTCCCCCTGACAACCTCCGGTTTTCTTTTGATTTCATAGGTGAGTTTCCAGTGACACACAAGATTTAATCCCTTGTGTCTGGTCTTTCTTTGATGAGGCTGCCTGTTCCTTTGATCCAGCTGGATGCTATGTTTTTCCTGGCAGTCAACAACGTAACACTCATGAATCAGTTTTGAAACTGTCCAATGTCATGTCAGAGAGAGGCTTCAATAACCAAACAGTTGGAAAAGATAAATTTGTGACTTGCATTATTTTTTCCAGCCTCCTCATAACACATCCAGAGAAATTCTGCCTTTTTCTGCCTTCAGTTCTCCCATAAGGGACAGCAAAATGAAACGTGCAGCTGATTTGTGTTTTTTTTACAGAGCTTGGAATTGCACATCTCAAAATCGGTGCTTTCTCTTGCAACTGATGTAGGTTGCATCCTGGAAGCTGAAAAACTCCTTGGTATCTTGCAGTTGTAGGCTCGTGATTCGCCCTTGGGCTGCGTGCAAGTGCCGCGAGGAAGCAAGGAGAGGAAATCCTTCCTCCCGTCTCCGTCTCCTGGTACGTGTGGAGCAGCTCACAGCCGGGGTCCATGCCGGCGTGCCTGCCCGCAGACACGGCCACTGCTCTGCTGGGAGGGGTGCAGGCATCCCCGCTGCGCCGCGGGTCCCGCGCCGGCCTCTCCTTATCTGCAAGAAGAATAGACACCTTCCGTATGGGGAGGAGAGGCTTTGATTTCCTCCAGGCGTTTGGGGGCTGGACCCACGCGTCCGTGTCTCACAGCACGGCACTTGCTCTGGCAAACCCTGTGAGCCCCCGCATGGCTCCGCATGTATTGGCGATACATTCCCACACGGGGAGACATTATTCCTGGGTGCCAAATAATATTAGCTGATCTAAGCAAGCAACCTGTGGAATATCTTACCAATGCTTATAAATACTTAAAGGGTGGGTGTCAGGAGGATGGGGCCAGGCTCTTTTCAGTGGTGCCCGGCGACAGGACAAGAGGCAATGGGCACAAACTGGAACGTAGGAAGTTCCACCTAAAAATGAGGACGAACTTCTTTACTCCGAGGGTGGCAGAGCACTGGAACAGGCTGCCCAGAGAGGTGGTGGAGTCTCTGTCTCTGGAGACATTCAGAAGCCGCCTGGACACGTTCCTGTGCAACCTGCTCTAGGTGACCCTGCTCTGGCAGGGGGGTGGGACTAGATGATCTCCAGAGGTCCCTTCCAACCCCTACCATTCTGTGATGATCCTGTGATCTATCCGCCTGTAACAACATGCATTCATCCTACTCTAGTGCAAAAAGCTGGCACCGTTTTGCAGCAGACTGCCATGGCCCAGGATGCAGTTGTGGTTTGGGCCAGACTGTCCACTGAAATGAATGACAGATGCTCTCTGACTTCTCTCCCAGGACAAGGGGGATGTAGCAAACCCAAAGGCTGCCACTGGGTTTGCATAAACGCTTGCAGTCAGGGCGAGCAGATGGGTAACAACCGCAGCTACAGATTTTGCATTTGTGCTTTTTCCCATTCCAAAAATGGAAAAGTCTGTGCAAGGAGCCCTAGTGGTTGATTGTCTTTCATAAAGAGAAGGGAAAAAAAAAGCGGTGAATAGTTGTTTGGTCAGAACCCATATGGAAAATGCAAATTGGGTCATAAAGACCTGAAGGAGGAACAGAAGCTACCTCTGGTGCACCAGATGCTGGAGGCACTTCCCGGCCCTTACTATGGAGCAGCTTACTGCTAAATTAGAAAGCCCATCATCTTCTAACAGCAAAAAGCAAACTCAATTCCATAGCAACCATGGTAACTCTGATAATGCCGGAACGGAGAATTCATGAGAAAAGAAAAGCTGAGCATGGCTTGGAAACCTGAAACTGCCGCTCCAACTATGGGAATGAGATCAGAACAATTGCCATTAGAATAAGATGCAGGATGCTGTGTCACGGGATTGGGAAGAAGACAATCGTTTGTGAGGCTTTTCCTTTCCAGGATGGGGAATAAAGAAGAAGGAGTGATTTTTGTCATCCTCTGATTTTCATTAGTTCCATTTGACTACTGATTGTCATAAGTTGAAGTTATAGGTGTATAATAAGTATTGTACATCTCTGCTGCATCATGATAAGGCAGATAGACAACTGCAATAGTGTTGTAACTTCGTAATCTTCAATTATAGTTGTTATTTTAGGACAGTTCACAGTCACTCCCTGCAACACAGAAGTGGAAAGTTCAACTCCCTCTCAAGGAGTCAGAGTAGGACTGGAAAAGGTTCAGAGCAGGGTGACAAAAGTGGTCAAAGGAATTAAATTGCTTCCCTACCAGAAATAAAAATTACAGTTCTTCTAGCTGGAGAAGGGGTGACAGGAGAGATGAAGGCAGCCTCTGAGTGCCAGGGTGATGGAGAACAGGGAATGATTTTCACCATCTCTTCCAGTGCAAGCACATGAAGGAAACCAGTGGGTAGGAGGTTTCAGGGCAAAAACCAAGATGGCTCTTCAAACACCACTACAGGCTCTGTGGAACTCCTTGTCATGAGAGGTGGAGGGTGATAAAGGTCTCTGAGAGTTTAAAGAGTCACCGGAGACATCAGTGGAGGGGTGGTGAACGCAAGCACAGCCCGTGTGGTCCGGGCAGACCCTGCCCTGCAGGTTGTCACGGGCTGGCAGGATGTTCTGGGCAGTATCTCTACAGGCATTTCCTTGCCTTAAACATTTCTGGAGGTATCTACTTCTGGTCATTGTCAGAAGAGAATAAATGGCATTTGATCCAAGCTGATACAGTTTTCATATTCTTGGGGACTTGGCATACAAGCAGTGACTATTTTTAAAAAAAGGCCAGAAATCTCCAGTGGATGCTTCTGTCCTCCCACGTTTCCTATCTGTTGTTTCTGCCTGGGTTGTGGCTCTGCCGAGCATCCTCATTGCATACATGTCTGCTCCCACCTGAAATCCAATCCAACATGAAGTCCACCCTCCGTGGGGGAAAACCCAGGTGCAGAGTGGAGATAAGCCCCTCCACACTGTTAGTCCCTGGGATGCCAGGGCACTACACAGGTGTAAGGCATATTGAGCTGAATTACGCACCCTCGGGATCTGATGCAGTATTTGTACCATTGCCATCGAGGGTGAAAATTGCTTTCTTACAACTTTCTTCTCAAGGCCACACCAGAATTTCCAGTTTTTTATTTCTCCATCTTAGAGAGTGCCGTGTTTTCCTATATTGAACTCACGTTTAAAATGTACGTGGCCACCTCGCAGGTTTTGCCATGGTCAGTTGCTACATGGTTATTACACATAGAAATCCTGCATTATTCTACCGGGACCTTGTCAACGGCATTTGGTCTACTTATTTTGTTTCTCTCATTTGCCTGTCCGCTGTGTTTGGACAAAAGAGGTTTTCCAAGACGTTTCATCCTTGGCTGGGGTCGGTTGAAGCCCGACCCTGCCCACGTTAGCAGAGGGAGGTGTGGGTTTGGGTTACGCATTTCCAAAGAGCCCGTGAAGCTTGTCCGTGTTTTTTGTGCCTGTGTTGCCCTCTGCTGACGGGTGGCAGTTCGGAAGATCCCGAAGGTCCCTGCAGAGCAGCTCAAGGGCCCGCAGGCGTCTGGCAGCTCAGACAGGCTGTATTTTTGACCTTCGTCTATCTATGGTTTAGCTGTGTAGCCATAGTTATGAATTCCCCAATAATTCAACAAATAGAAGAATGTCTCCCTGCACTAACGTTTTCAGTTTAGCTAACACTTATTAAAGCAAGTTAAATTAAATTGTCAAGGCTTTAAAACAGGCTCTTTATCACCTGTGAACAGTGTCTAATGCCTCTCATCAGCTGGTTTAAGAAAAGCACAATATGACACACCGTATGGAGGGAGGATAGAATTTTACATTAGCTCACAAAGAGCTAGTTTTCAAGGACGGGCAAAGGAAATGGCAATTATTTGAAAACAGATGCAAGTCTGTGCAAAGAGACAAATCCAGCAGGAACTGTGAACCCAGAGATGATTATGTACTCAGGGCATGAACCACTCCGGACTCATTTTCAGAATTGAAAGAAAACTCTATTACTTGGAAAAAGGCACTCTGTCCTGCAATCCCTTAAAAAGCAGTAGTCCTGGACCGTGATCCTTTCCCAGGAGGTGACTGAGGAGTGACATTTATTAAAACGTTAACAGGGAGATTTGTGTCAGACGCAGAAAGACAAGCTTGCTCTTTGACATGGCAGGTTCCTATCTTAAAGACAGTCTCTCGCACAAAAATTGCTTTGAATAGCTCTGCCAAGATTTCAGCCAACTCCGGTTAATAATGCTTACCTCCTCGTTGTCAGCTTCGAGACCTGCAATTGAAAAAGCACAGCCTAAGCTGGAGGCAGTATTTACTCTATCCACAAGGACTGAGCGCAGAAAGCGAAGCGAGATGGAGTGATGCTGGTAGACAATGCAACAGTCAGTAACAATACTGCAGGCACAGATGCCCTAGATCTGACTTGCAATTTCATCCTGGATTATAGTCCTTTTTAAACCATCCAGGCTCAGGACAGGCTGAGCTGAGGATGTAAGATCAGTTTACGTAGAGAGCTAACGTCTCGGACACGCAAAAACCCCACCAGATCCTTGTAGAAACAGCTGTTTGCTCAGATATTGCTATTCACTCTTTCAAATTAATAAAGCCGTGCAGGAAAGTCCTGCATTTGCAGACTTAGACAGTTGGGTTTGTGCTCTCATTTAGTTACAAGATAGTTTCTTGCTAATAAGCACCACATTTTGAAAACTAAAGGCAAGTGCAGCTGCACAGCCATTTGACACCAGAGTTGTCCCTTTTTATATGTGCTATAAAATTCCATCTTAACAGCAGTATAATCTTTTCATACATTATTTCACCTTTCCACACATTATTTCACCTTTTCACATATGATTTCATATCTGATTTTGAAATGGAGAAACAAAGCTAAATGTCGATCTGTAGATCTATAACTGTTGCATGCAATGCTGAATGTCGTATCATACTCTGACAGGTAACAGCTGATCGATGCAGGGCAAGACTCATATCTGTCCCTACTTACATGAGGCTCAGCAGTGCTACAGATTTTTTAAAGCATGAGTCCTTTCTCTGTGAGCATTTGAAACATTTGGATGAGCCTATGTATAAAGATCATAGAATCATAGAATCTTCATGGTTGGAAAGGACCTTTGAGATCATCGAGTCCAACCA
>VZUD01000081.1:6568645-6649844 GCA_013401065.1 Cepphus grylle
TAAACCATCACAGCTAAACCTGCCAGCACCTGTCTTGTCCGGGTCCTCCTTTGTGCCAGCCGGAAGGATGCTCTCAGCAACTTTACCAGCTGAGATGCTTTATCTTCATTGTTTCTGTAACTCAAGCGTAGCGTTTTCAGTCCAGCGTGGTGGGGCTGGGGGTGGGGAACACAGCTTTTTTTCATCAGGGAAGACAAACCTTAAAGGAAGGTCTTTTAAGGATAAGAGACTCACTTATGGTGCCACAGGGATCGTACTTGGCACTTCCAACTGCAGGCAGATGCGAGCACAGTGTGTTTGAGCGCAGGCAGAAATAAGGATTGCGTTGCCAGGAAATAAGGATATATCCTGTGACAGTGACTGTCCTGCTGTATGAGGCTGTAACATCAGCCTCATCAGATGGGCACTGAGTAAGGGAAGCCTTTCCAGGATGCTATACTGGATCCCAGCTGCCAAAGGGCCAGGCTGGGGCTGGGATGGAGACAACAGACATTTCTGCCCAGGTGTCCCCAGACTCCCAGGCACTCGCTGTCTCATGCTTCTGTGAGTGGGTCCTGAGCTCCTGGCTCTTCTTCTGGTGCCTCCAGGCATCATCACGGGGACTCCCAGGCAGGACGATGCTGTGGAGCATCTGGCCGACCTCGCGAACCAGGAATCCCTTCACCGCCCCCCTTCATGCATTTGCCCAGAGGACTTAGTAAAAATTAATTGAGTTGCCCAGCATTAGACACAGATCATAAAACTCCCATTTGATCTCGTGCCTGCTGCTGATTTTAACAGCTGATTGAAACAATGAGCGCTGTCTCATCGGGAATATAACAATACCGACAGAGATAGCTGTAACACAGGCCGTATGTGTAGATAAGGCTTCAAAGGTACAAGAAAGGGCCTCTGCCTGTATCACAACGCTTGCTTCCCTAACGGGAGTAAAACCCCTCAGCAAGAGTTTAAGCATAGCAAAAGTGATGATTACTGTTTTGAGTTACAAGGTTTGCTGAAAAGCAAATTTGTGTGTCTGCTTATCTATTTGATTATTTTCTTGTTCATTTGAAAGTGAAAGAGAAATTAACCTGGAGCGAGGGAGAGCTGGAAGGCAGCCAGCCAAGGAACGGAAAGCATTGCCACAATGTCTGGTGTCATCCGCGGCACTGTTATACTTCCCTGGCAGACACTGACCCATACTTATATTCCCAGAAAAATCCCCATTCAATAATCCATTATAAACCACCTATTTGTATACTGGGTTTTAATTTGACCATGTAATCAGGAAAAACTGGCAGAGGCAGAAGTGTCCCCCAACTGCAATCATGAGAACTTTTATTATCATTCTGCAGAGAGGGACCTGGGAATCCTGGTGAACAACAAGTTGACCATGAAGCAGCAATGTGCCTTTGTGGCCAAGAAGGCCAATGGTCTCCTGGGATGCGTTAAAAAGAGTGTGGCCAGCAGGTCAAGGGAGGTCATCCTCCCCTTTTCCCTGCCTTGGTCACATCTGGAGTACCGTGTCCAGTTCTGGGCTCCACAGTTCAAGAAAGATAACTGCTGGAATGAGTCCAGTGGAGGGCTACAAAGATGATCAAGGGACTGGAGCACCTCTCTTATGGGGAGAGGCTGAGAGACCTGGCTCTGTTTAGCCTGGAGAAGAGAAGACTGAGGGGAGACCTCATCAATGCTTATAAATATCTATAGGGCGGGTGTCAAGAGGATGGGGCCAGACTCTTCAGTGGTGCCCGATGACAGGACAAGGGGCAATGGCCACAAACTGGAACACAGGAAATTCCATCTCAACGTGAGGAAAAACTTCTTTACTTTGAGGATGGCAGAGCACTGGAACAGGCTGCCCAGAGAGGTTGTGGAGTCTCCTTCTCTGGAGATATTCAAAACCCGCCTGGACGCGTTCCCGTTTGTCCTGGTTTGAGGTGCCCCAACCACGACACTGTCCAACCTGCTCTGGGTGACCCTCCTGCGGCAGGGGGTTGCACTGGATGATCCCCGAAGGTCCCTTCCAACCCCTGCCATTGTATGATTCTGTGATTACCTACATCGCCACCCCTGCCGTGATGCCTGTGTCCCCCCCGGCCGGGGCTATGGGTGACGGCCGGTCCCGCCGTGCCCCCGCCCGGGGCGGCGGCGCAGGGGGCGGCGCGGTCCGGCAGGGGGCGCTGCGCCCCGGCTCGGTGCGGCGGCGGCGGCGGCGGTCGCTGCTGGGCGGCTGCGCCCCGTCGCTATATAAACACGGACCGCGACCCGCCGCCGCTCCGTCCTGCCGCCGGGAGGAGGAGGAGGAGGAGGCGCACCACCACCACCACCACCACCACCACCACCACCACCACCACCACCACCACCGGCGCGGAGGCAGGTGAGCCCCGCCCGCGCATCCCCTGTCCCGGGGATGCTCCGCGGGGCGGGGGCGCCCCATCCCTGCCCCGCATCGCCCTCGCCGCGGCCTTCAGGGGTTGGCGGGTGTCCCCCCGCCGGGGATCCGGTCTCCGCTCCGGCTGTTCTTACAGCCCGCGGGGTCCCGGCTGCCCCGCCGGAGCGCCGCGGCCGGGGGACGGGACACGGGCAAAAAGCGGTGGGAGGTGGGGGGTGGCTCCTGCGCGGGGGTGGGGGGAAGGCGCATGCTGTGAAGGCGGCAGGTCTGTGGGCTGCTCCTCTCCGCTACCTGCGGTGAAAGCACCACGTCCGGCGGGTGAGACAGTGAAGCGAGCCCAGCTCTTTAAGGTGGACGATATGTGCTATCGAATCTCTTCAGCCAAAAGTTTTGAGGATGCTGATAAATGGACTGGCTGAAATAGGCATCGCTTTCTGCGCGGCATCTGGGCAAAGACCAAAATTGCCCGGTTTTATGCCAGCCATGCGTTAACGGCGTGGCAGTGCCGCGGGGAGCGGGGTCCCGGGGCGAGCCGGGGTCGGGACCGAGCGCCGGGAGCGGGGTCCTGGAGCGGGGTCTCCAGCCGGGACCGAGCGTTCGGCACCGGCGAGCGGCGAGTTCAGGGCAAGTGGCGAGTTGCAGCAGCCCACCGGCTCAGGGTGCTAAAGCTGCAGTTACACCCTGCCCCTGCCGTGGGGTTAAACGCCTGCTCGTGATTTTTCGTAACAATCGTGACAGATAAAGCAGCTACTGTGAATTACAAGGTAGTGTTTTGCTGGGAAGGGAAAGATAAATTCATGGAAGACAGGGCAGCAGGTCCAGGTCTCCCTGCTCAGATAAAACATCTCTGCTCGAAGAGCTGTTCATCTAGGTTGGTTGTTTTCAACTCTGTTTAGGTGAATGTGGGCACCTTTTTTCTCCTCCTCACTTCATCTCTCTTGCTACCTTTGCCCCTGCTTCTTTCTCCCTGGTCCCCATCACCGTGTCCCAAAGGTGGCGGGAGTGGGGAGGGGGCTTGTGCGCTCTGCCTCAGCCTGGGCTCCCTCTGAGCACCTCTATTAGGCAGCCGGTGATCCCTGATCGCTCTACACATGAAACGAGCAAGCCAGCAGGAGCCTTGACATTTATCATTGCATTTAAAAACATAAAAGATCAAAAAATTAATAAACGTCTCTCAGCGGGTCAAGCATTAAAAATATTTACTGATATTAAGGCATTGGTAGCAAAATAACTAAATGTCAAGTGTTTGCATACAGGTTAACTTTGCAATGGACGACTGCATTAAGGAGGCACTTGGCAGCAACTGAGCTGGATATAATATGGTGCATAAATGCCTTGTTTTGGCTTGTGTGATTTCATTGGCTTATGCTCTTTACCTTCAGCATAGTGTTTGTGGGTTTTATTGCTTCTCATCCCCAATTTCAAGCAGGGATGTGGGCTTTTCTGTATCCCCTGCTACATAAACTCTTTACCAGTCTGCCCTTTTCCAATGCAATTAAATATACCCGGCTACTTGTCTCCTGTCGCTGCGATCTGTTGTGGAGGGCAGTACAGCCTGTGCTGCAGTGTGTAGCGGGGAGCTACATGTGTGCAAATGAGGCTTAACTTCTCATTCTATTTTATCTATCATCATATCATCATCTTAATTTTTGCAGAATAAAATCCTGTCTTAATGTACAAAAGGAGGATTCTGTAAGTGAACCTTTGAGCAATGCACTGCGAGTTTGGAAATTGCTACCAGAGGTCAGGAGTTGAGAAAATCTTTGTGACTCTGTGTCCACGTGGTTTATTTGAAGTAGCTTTTGATATAGTGTCATGTCTTTCCCTATTTTCATCTGTTTAAAGACAGAGGTAGGTATATGGCTACTGATCTAAGAAATTACAGGTGTAGGTTTGGGTCAGACTGGTAGTTTTTCTTTCTTTACAGCAAAGCTTCTTCTATGGTAAAGTTTTCTAGGGTGTTGTCTGTTGTATTAGTGATAAGGACTGTAATAAACAAGAAAGTAGCTTAAAACTCATGGTCTAAATTTCTGGAGTGTATATTTCTGTGGGGAATACGTTTATGGTATAGCAAGCAATGCTAGATGTTCAGGAAGATAGCGGGGAGAAAAGAGCTAGCAGCACATCTACTGCAGAAGTGCGGTTCTCTACCTCTGTAAAGCACAACAGCACATCAGAGGCTGTGCAGGGACCTCAGTTACAGTGAGAAATACTCCTCCCTCATAATCAGTTAGGAAAAACAAGGCTTTCAGCTTCCAGTGTATTCTCAGTTTCCTAAGTTAATGGAGAGAAGCACCAGAAATCAGCGTAGGACAGAGAACTGCAGGCAGAATTGCGGGCTCCGATGAACTGTGCTCTCTCCAGAGAGTCGTACAATGGTAGATGAAGTGAAGCACAATACAGTAGAGACTTGTGCACAGTGATCGGTTTAGTATTTAATCAAATGCTCTGGAGGAGAAAATATCTAGGCATAATAATGGACATCTCAGTAAAGATGTTGGCTGAAAGGCCAGCAACAAAGACTACAAAAGGATCTCTTCCCCTCCACACCCGGCTGGATGCTGAGGTTTGCTAAAAACTACTGAGGCACAGCTGATGTAGCAAATGCTTTCCTTGCACAAGTATTGCATTTTATCATAGGTTATTTATAATTATACTGGCCTTATTTTAATGCAATTCTTACTGAACGCTCTGCAGTCAGTTTTGTTAAGGAAGTTACAAGTAGCTGAAAGCATGTGTGTGTGGGGGGGGAAAGTAGCAAAGAGCAGCAAAACTTCAGGGCATGATGGTTTGTTTTGTACCCAAGCTTGCTGTTGCAAACTTAAACCCATTGAAACAGTCTTTCCTCAGGAAAGTAATTCTGATGGATTTTTGTATAACTTATTCTGGCACGATCCTAATATAAATAGCATCCTCATGAGCCTGGGAACACTGTCACTCTCTGTTGCTGGGTATGCATTTGATGCTTCACTCTCTGAAAACCTTTTTTTCTTTATTCTGGCCACTGCCATTATATGGTATCATCTTGCTATTCTGGATTTTCCAGTGGGGGAACTGGGAAGAGGATAAGGTCCAACACTTCACCTGGAGTCCCCAGAAAGATTTCCAGAGTACAGCCAAATGCTGTAACCACATGACTGTCCCCTGCCATTTGTTTCATGAGAAAAACCTGCTTAGGGAGGGTCTGTAGGCTAAGAAGTAAGGGGGGGAATGATTAGCTGATATAAATTGCCATAACTTCACAACCAAGTGATTTATACCAATTAAAGGTCTGTCCCATATTAATCTGTTGTGATACAGAACCAGGTTAGTATTTTGCAGCCAAAAGGCAACATTGAAAACATCCGAAAAACAGGTCTTAAAGGGCTGCCTGCAAGACTTTAGGCAGTCACCTTAGTAATTTCTTTAAATAATTCTATTTTCTTTTTCAATGAAGTGGCCTCAAAGCTGGCAGTCAGGCAAATGGGTTCAAAGCTCCTGGGATAGTGAATCTTCAGGTTTCAGGGCAGGAACTGTTGTCTGCTCAAGGAAAAGTTGCCGCCGCTTTTGTGGCGCGGTGTGGCACAGCACACGGTGCTGCGCAGGGAGTGGTGTCAGTGGCACGCTGGCTGGGAGGTAAGGACATCCAAGTTATCTTCCTGTGTAATTCTACTAAACTTGGTTTAAGACACTGCTTTGGCTTCCTTTCCAAAATCCGGGAAGAATACGCTGGCCCACTCTTGCAGGGCATTTGGGGACTGTGGATGGAGAAGTCCATTTTGTTCCAGCAGAGGCATCCACATCAAAAGTCTCTGCAAATGACTTAATCCTCAGAAGCATCTGGTGTAGCAGCAGTTCCCAGGCTTTTGCTGTTAGTGACATCACTTACACATCAGTGATTTTATGCAATCCTCAAAAGTAGCAAAAGCATCAGCCGAAAAAATTCCTCGGATCCTCCTCCCAGCCTGCAATCATGACTCTTAACTTAGATGATGGTGTAATACAGGTTGCTGCTCCTTATATGAGCCTGAGGGTTATTCTGGCCAGAGATAAACTTCTTTGAAACAGCTATTGCATGGGATGCAGAGCTGGAAGAAACGTGTAACTTGTTCTTCTTTGCACAGCTGTGAGTTTCGCTTCATGGGCATAATCACTGAACACTTACAGGAGAATGACTTCCCTTTGAAATCATAGTTAAAAAGTAAACGAGCATCTAAACCACATGCCGGGCTAATTAGTTTCTCTATCAAGTTTTACTTTCTGAATTTTAACTATTTGATAGCTTATCTTAAATGAGTTGGCTTCTGTGTTCATTACCCCCACAGGGTGCTCTAAGTTATGTCAAAATGCTACGGCTGCCAAAGAGCTGGTCTGGCAGGCAAGGATAGCTTGAAAAGAGATGCTCCAATAGTGCTCTCGCCCGCTGGCATGTGTTGTCTCTGCCAAGGTTTGCATGGGGCATGTGGAACAACAACCTCTTAAAGCCACCTGAGATTTTTTTAGTCCAAAGCAGTCCTTGTAATAATTCTCAAGTTTATACTGCCAGAAAAATGCAGAGCGACAGGATGACTCCTAAGTAATGTATTTCTGCGCTACAGGGTACGTTAGTGTTACTGAAAAAGAATTAGATTGTGATGGGGGAAAAATAAAGCTTTGTAGTAAGCATTTCCAAGCTTTCTTCATGCCAGAATGCTGGGAGGAATCACGATGTGCTATGCACAGGGGAAGCTGGCAGGATGCTGGGCACAGAAAAGACATTCAGAAGTAACTGACACTTGAGTGTCCTCTCAGAATGAATGCTTTCCTTCTGGTCTACCAGACCATCAGGATCTGAGGTTCTTCTCTTGCTGTTACGATGAAAAGTTGTTTAGCTGTTGACGCAATATAATAGTGAGGCTTTAAAATGGGAACAACAGTAAAACAATCTCTGGAAACAATCTATATGAGCCTTGGTGAAATCAATGGCTGCATGCACAAGACCAGAACCGTTACGGAGATCAGGAGCAAGTGTTTAGGAGAGGGTTGCTGTGTCATGGTGACACTCTGGATACGTTCTTTGGGATTTAATGCTAAGGGGTTTGCGGTTTAATGCGAAGACAAATATTCATCATGGGCACTCAAATTGGGCTGTTTCTTAAGTGTGTTAAAAGGCTGAAAGGCTAGAACAGAAAGGAGATCAGAGATCTACAAGAAGAGGCCTTTCACTCCTTTTCTAGATCTTTAACTAAGAAAGCTTTGAAAGAGCATTTGAAAATAATGTAAATCTTTCTTTAAACATAGTTTGTAAGCTGGAAAGAAATGAGTAAGTTTCTAAAACAAAACCGAACCAGGCAAAGTGCTAATCTTGATATGACAGCAGCTTGATGAAATTACCATCTGGGACTTCCTGAAACATCTGCATCTACCCATCCTTGATATTGCTGGAGTATGTCCCAAATATATGCGTTAAGTGGCTTAGAGAAACAATGGATTTTGTTGTTAATATGCATATTTTCTGAAATAACATGTGTATGCGTAGGTGTATCATGTAAAACTGTGTGCATTACTATCAGAATTATTTACAGTAATAATCTAAGAAGACAAGGAACTCTGGAGGCTCTGCCAAAGGAGGTTGCATTTTTCACTGATGAAAGCCCAAGTGTCAGAGGGGCTCACAGCCACCATCCAGTCCACACTGTCAAGTTCAGGGTCAGGTCTGCGGCCTTTATTCATGTGAGTAATCCTTTAATGCCAGTAGAGCCAGCAAGATACTGATACTAAAGAAATGAAAGCCCTGAGGCTCAGTTTGGAATGTAGGAGCTTTGCCCTCCACCGAGGACCCGGTGGGAAGGTGGACAAAGGTCGCTTTATTTCACCTTCCTGGATCTCGAGGCCTTGGGTGAAGTGAGAGCTGAGTCACTGTCCCTGTAAGATACAGCAGCTTTAAGGTTAAACTGATTGGAGTTGAATACATAACACTGAGCCTGACAGACCCAGAATGATCATTTTTAGCTGCTCAGCACTTTTAAAAAATCAAATCACGGAAAAAAAACTGCCCTGTTTGATTGTTCCTATTACATAACAGCCACATCTTTGGGATTTGGGAGAAGCCACGAGCAACATGTCCCTTACGTAACAAATCTAAGTTGCACTAATCCCTGCTGCGCTGCCGCTGACCCTGGGTGGCCAGGAATAGCCCGGGAGGGATGCTGAGCTCCCCGGGCTCTCCTCCAGGGCTGCAGGGCAGCCGGGCAGCCGAGGCCCGTTGCTGTGAGGGGTTTGCTGCCAACCGTGCTTGCTGGATTTGCAGTCTTTTTCTGCTAATAGAGTGCAAATAGGGTCTGAAGTGGAAATCCCGCCCATAAAGTCCTGTCTTGCTCCTTATGGGCAGCGCTGCTCCTCCCCACTTACACTTTGTTTTTTTATTTGAAATATCAGCCTTTCCCCCTATTTCCATCTGGAAACAGGTCATCTCACAATTTTGGTACCTTTGCTCCTGTGCTTGTTTAAAAAAAATGGATTACAGGCCAGGTCAGACCCTTGGAGCAGGTCCTCCTGGGCCTTTGTTTCTCTTTCAGGACAGTGCCATGGCCTGATGTCTGGTGGGATGAGCTGGGCTTGCCAGGGTGGGTGCTCTGGGGGAAGAGCTGCAGCCAGGCACCATCCTGAATTTGGGGGCCTCCTGTGTCCCTCTGGCTTTGATGGGGTGCTGGGGTCTCATTCCTGCCCTGTGATTTCACGTGCCGGGTATGGAGGTGGTGGACCAACGTGGGGGCTTCTGGAGCAGGAAGAAGTCTGCTGGGAGAAGTCAGGTCCATGTGCTTGGGGCTTGGTGTCTATGCAGAGGGTCCAACCCTTTGCTTGAGCCTGTTGTGTTGATGGGTTGTTTTGATTAAAATGGGTATAAGAGTGTGGAAGAGCATCTAAACCCTCAGCCCTGCCCAAGGGGTGCGTGTGCCTCGCCAGCTGCAGATCTTGCCCTGCCTTCTCCATGGGAGAGCACTGCTCTTCCCTCATCTCCTTGGCTGCCTCCAGTGCAATCAGGAGCATTTGAAGAATGATAACATTAAAAAAAGCAACATTGTGGGATTGTCTGGGGGGAAGGATTGAGGTAGCTGTGCACTAAGAGACCTATCTAATTAAAACCGCAGGGGAATGGAGATGGTGGCTAATGAGGCTGAACATACAACTTAATTGAACTGAGTTATTTGAAAAGAAGCAACCTGCCCTGCTGTGGAAAGGAAAGCGGGGAGAAAAAAACAGAATGTACCTGGAATTTCTTGTTAAAATATAAATTTCATTGTAATTAGTGCATGTTTTGCTGTGAGTTACTTTGGCTTTGGGATTTTACCACATTTATGTGAAATTTAGCAAAAATGGTGACCATCAGTTGCATGTGAATAAAACATTTTAGACTACTATTTGATTAAATCTCTTACCTAAAATCCCATTTGTATCTTCCATCTTCTAATATCTTCTAAGCTTTTTATCCAACTTTCCTCCACTGTATCTTTACCACAAGGGAAAAATTTAGTATCATAAAACCCCCATTTTCCCTCGGCTCTCCTTCCGCCTTTTTTCTGTGATGCTGCCCTTTCCTCTGTCCTGCTTTTAGGTCTCTTCTGATCTCCACCTCCTCTGCTTGTCCCGTAGTCACATCCCTCTTCTTTGCCTTCCTTGCATGCCTCTTAACTCCAGTATCTCCTGTCCCTTTCCCATCATAATACACAGAAATACACATCACTCATAATATTAAAAAAATAATACCCCGAAACAAAACCCAAAACCTTTTCCAGCCTTTTTGTTGTCTTATGATCTGGTCAGTCCTACTTAGGAGATCCTCTTCTAGCTTCATCTTTGATTCTCAGCAGTTTGACTTTGGCCCTTTTTACCACTACCAAAACCACATCTCATGACCTCTTATCAAATCTCAGGACTGGTTTTCTTTCCTTTTCTGCCTTGACCTGTTGTCTTTTGATATCATGACACACATTCTCTGATTCATGATGTTCATTTCTTGTCATTGCAATCTTTTCTTGACTTCTGGGAGAAGCCCCTTCTGTGTATTTTCTGGATGATCTTCCTCACCCTTTCTTATTTCTCCTCTTTACCTCCATACTTTTTCTGGGTCATCTTATCACAAGCAAATTCAGCTAAATGTCCCTGAATAGCAATACATCACCCTTATCCCATCAAAATGTGGCATAGCAACAAGATGTCAAATAGTACAGTCCCTTAAAAACAGCGATCTCTGTAAATGCATTAAAACCTGACTAAGTTTAATCTATGCTTCCCCTTCAGCTTGTGTACCTAAATTTGACTTGAGAGCATTGACTTACTCTAAAGATACTCCAGAGGAAGAGGAACAGAAAATGTGGAGTTTTTGTTTTCACAAAGCTTTTGTGTTCTCTTCCCCTTTTGAGAGTAGGTGTGTTGCTTCACTGCACCCACTCCTAACAAGGACCAGCTTATCTGTGAGTTAATGCCAGGAAACTTGGACAGGATCATAATCAGAAGAGCAGGATGTTTAATCTTGAGCACTGTGATTAGAAAAGATTTGATAGTGTATGCCCTTGTTAATGACTCTAATTCTAATGAGTCTTTTATTTGTTTTTTTAAAGGTTTCCACCCTGGGACTGTCTTCTAGGGCAAACTATCACCAATGGAAGTAAAATTTGTTTTTCCAGCATTCTGGGTAAGTTTGTCTCCTGTATTATTAATGTCTGATTTGGTCTTTTAAATGTATTTGCTACCAAAGAACTCTTTTGCAAGTCGTCTTTGATTTTTATATTAGCGCTTGTCTATCCAATGAAAAGAAAACTCCCTCTAACAATTGTATAAACAACGGAGATAAAGTTGACTTCAAAGCAGGCCATGAGACTCTTCTACTGGGGGAATTATCAAGCAAAAAATAGACCTTTGCTTTCCTAATGTTGTTGATCTCTGTCTGGGAGGTATAGCATGCATTGAAAATAGGAATATCTAACCCAATGTACTATTTAACTAAACTAAATCTGGTTACTTTTTGAGATAATATGACAGTATTTGAAGATAGTCTTTCATGCTTGGGAAGGTGTAACTTTGTAGGCTGGGAGATGACCATGACACGCATCCTGGTAAAGTTGTGTTGTAGTGGGATGAGGTTGTGTTCAGTCATGAGCAATAACAATGCTCGCTGAAGCCTCTGGGAGGTTAGCAATGATGTTTTACCTGGGAAAAAAAATGACAGCTCTGCTGGCAAGCTGTGGGGCAGTATTTGCCACCTGGCTGGGGGCCTTGGCTCTTTGCCCATCAGTTACAGGCTCACAATGGTCCCAAAACCTCAAATGACTCAAGAAAATGGAGACAGGACAGTGTAGGCTCGTGAGGGACGCTGGCTGCATGGGGTACTGCCAAACCCTGGATAGACCAAATGAAACTAGAGCTCTGAGGTTGTTTTTTCTGTGATGACCAGGTCATGGTAGGACAAAGTTTCCTTTTGTGGTCCCTGGTTTTACAGCAGGCTCACAGTTGATTTTCCCAGTGCATCAGTAGGGTGTGACAGCCTGCTATGTCCTGCTGGCTGAGCAATCATGGGGAGGAACGACAAGAACAACTGTCCATGTAGCCCACCATATGCCTCTCTGAATATGCATCTCCTGGGGACAGGTCTAGTCCTGTCCCTCAAGTGATTAAAAGTGGTCTGGCTGGAGAAGTTCTGATGGCAACCTGGCATAAGCAGTGCCTTTGGGGAGACCTGGACCTGGTCTGATCTGGAGTCAGAAAGGTCTGGCAAGAGCAGCCAGCACCGGAAGAGGGCCAGGACCCCAGCAAAACCTGGGGACGTGGCTCTAGCTTGCAGCACTGTACATGGTGAGGGGGCACCCAAGGGATGACGTTTCTGTGGTAGTCAGTCTGAGGGCAGAAAGCAGGTGGAAGCAAAGAGAAAGCAAACTCAGATTATTGTCAAGGACGTTCCCATCATCCCAGTCCTCAGTAGGAAATCCTATACCATGTCTGTCTCCCTCTGCAACCCAGGCTGTGAGGCTAACAGGGACTGGCAGGGCTCAGAAAGGTGAAGCAGACATCATCATGGCATGATCCCTGGCTTTCAGGGGACTCTTCATACATGAAGATGCCTCTGGGGACAGTGCTGTGTGACAGGAACTGTATGGTCACAGGAGCTTGGGGAGGAATATCCCATCCCTTACCCAAGTCAAAAGCTGTGTCTCTGGCAGCAGTCATGCTCAGTCACAGATGATGTGGTTTTGGCTGTGAAATGCGTGATTGAACTAATGTGTTACTGTCTTCTGTGTGGCACGTGCACCAGAAAAAAAAGCAGAGAAGTAATTTCTTAGTAGTTTTCTCCAAAAGATCACATTAAAGCTCTCCCTTCCATGAGGTATGTTGTTTCACTGTTAACAGGTATCGAGTCCTTGTTTCACTAACATGTCCTCTTTCTTTCTGAGCTGACATGTCAATGGCATTCAAAGTAAGGCCTGTGAGGAGCTGCTTGAAGTTTTTGATTCCTTATGGACAGAAGGATTGGAACTTAAAGGCCACCAGCTAGAAAAAAGCTTTGGGAATCTGTGAAACCAGCTTGCTCTGTGATGGGTGTTAGAGGTGTCCAGCTTCTGAAGGGGAAAATTGTGCCAGAAGCAGATGTCGAATAGAGCAAGAAACGTAGGAGGCTATTTTGTAATTTGAGTGCTTGCTGCAAACCTGGGAGAAGAAATTTTCCTGGCCCATTCCAGAGTTGTCTGCAAGAATGGCATTTTCAAACCCCTGTGTTTTGTTTCAAATAGACAGGACCAAATAATACCTGTTTTAGCAGAGATAATGTGGCTTTCACCTCTCTTGTGCTGGTCTTAGAGCACTGCATGGGAAGACGATGGGTATACAAGAGCATAACCCTGTTTAAGAGAGATTAGTGTGAAGTTACAGTGCGTTATGGTTTCGGATGTACCTAACAGGAGGCATTCTGACATGCCGTGGAAATACGTTAAAAAAAAATTCCTAAGGAATAAGTCAAAGTGGTCTACATGGGAATTTGTGGATCAAGAGTTTGATACCATGCCTCCATATTTATGCCAACAGCTAGGGAGACGCTTCAAAGAGGGATAGATTTTTTTTTTTTTGCTGCTTTCAGCTAAAAATCAGAAATTCAGGGAAGGCACTTGATAATATTTTAACCGTCATCCAGTAATTTAACACTGGATTACACTTGAAATCCCATAGAAATATTCAAGACGCTTTATACTGTATCAGATGGATTAAGCATGATTCACTTATTGCATTAAATTCAAGAGGGATTAATAATGTCTGGGTCATTGTTTCCTAGGCTCATAAATTTAAAGACCGGAGTGGACCACATGAATATCTGTTCTTACTGCCTGCTCAGTGCTGGTCAGAGAAATGCAGGATATAGCAGCAGTGGTCCCTTAATTCTTCTTTATTTAGCGTATCTTCCTGAAAGAGATCAAGGTCTTGATTGAAAACGTGCCAGTAGTACTGAATCTACCATGTTGCAGGTGAATTGTTCCAGCAAATAATAAGCCTTGCTTTTTGAGGCAGTCTGTAGCTCTTTTCAGTTTCCAAATGTTGTACCTCATTTTTTCCTGCTGGACTGACAAGGAATCTGTTATCTGGATGCTGATTCTCCGTTTAGTTAGCCACTTTTGAAATTCATTTAGCTGTGTTGATGTAGTATGGTGGATCTTTTAATTCAGGATTTTATGTATAGCACGATTTTTAAATCACTGTGTAGTGTGAAATTAGGACTAGAAATATGTCCTGTCAGCACACTACCATTATCAAATGATGATGTAACTGCATACAAATGATCAGATTTACATGACCAGGCCTATTTTCCATACAGCTGTGTTGATTGGTGTTAATTATGCTACCGTCTTTCAATGTCTTATTGATTGTGTCCCATGGTAACCTTTCCCTGTTCCTTACTACTGATGTCAGTCTAACTGTTCGATGGGTGCTTAGGTTACCCCGTTTAACCCTTTTAAACACTGCTTTGATGTTAACTCTTTCATCACCTGGAACTTCTTCTGTTCCTGTGTTTGTTAAAAGCAGTCACTGAATTAAAACTCACTGGTACGTCTGCCCTCTATTCTTGAATGCAGGGTTTTAATTGAGGGGCTATTTAAAGCTCTCTCCAGTTACTGATGGCATAGGGGGTATGTCGTTATCACTGTAAGATGTGAATATGGGAAGCATCTTGCATCTTTCTAAACAGGGAGTAGAAGTAGTTGTGAAATACACTTGCCTTTTTTGGAATCATTTGATTTTTATCTGAAATGACCAGTTATTGAAGCCATTGCTTGGCATTCTCTAATTCTTGTTCCATTTAGGGAGGAGCTCCTATTGTCATAAACCTCACCATAGCTTTTTAATGCGTGGGGTTTTTTTTTCTTCCATCATTTGCTTGCATTTCTGCAATGTCAATTTGTATTCATTGCTATCAGTGTCTTTTTTTCCCCATCTGTTATGTACTGTGGGTTTGTTTTACAGGTTTCTCTGCTGCTGCTGGCACTCTCCTTAGCCATGATTCTTCAACCAAAAAAAGCTTCCTTTCATGTCTGTAGCACAGTGATTTTTTTTTTTTTTTGGGGGGGAGCATGTAATAAAGTATCCCTTAGGTCCTTTTTATATTTTTGTGTGTGACTATTTCCCCCTGCTCAGTTTTGCTCATGATTGTTTTGGGTTTGAGAAATTGTCTTTCTAAAATATCCAAACAGGTAAATTAGAGATTGGTTAAGATTATACATTGTTTTCCAATTGCGAAAGAAATTAGAACATTGCCCTCTGCCTGTAGTGGATCATAATTTTCTAGTTAAATGGTTCACCTGTATCCAGTAGGAGTCCAATGTAACATTAGCTAGAGCTGACTTCACTACTTTTTGTATTAAGAAATGAACTAGAACTTGCAGACTTTACCAAAGTCTCACTAGTAAAGTGGTTCTTCCAGAACAGATTCTTTGCTAGAATAAAACTTAATGTGACATTATTTTTCATAACTTCAAGTATATATGCTTGAGGAGTGCCTCATTTGATGGATTTCTGGCAGACCTCAGCCTCTGTCTCAGCTTATGATTTGCCAATACTCAAGATTCTGCTTTTCTTTTTGCACATGCAGTGTCCATGCCTTTTTCTTCTGCGCACCCTATTTCTCTTAAATAAGTACAGTGCTTTTTAGTGTTGATTTTTGTCACATGTTTTTGTCTGTTACCTTCTTAACCTTTAATAGAATTGAGCTTCCCTTTGAAAAAGGCAATTCTAATTTCTATTGAAATTGAGCCCAGCCACTGCAGTTGTAAGCAAGCTTTCAGTGGAACAAATTGTTTGCCCTTTTTAAAAAAAGAAGCTATTCAAATATCAGCAGTACGGTGAAAGCACTGCTTTCCATTTGTAGCTCTGCCATACAGGAACTGCAAGTTTTTTGACAATTCATGTTGACATGGGGAGGCTCTTATTTGTCAGTCAGACCTCTACGGTCGTCAGCTCACAGTCCATATGGCCTTTTGCAAGCCCGTGGTTGCTGCTAGGCTGCTGTGCAGACAAGGTGAACTTCATGAGATGGAGTTCATGCTGCAGTTGTCTTTGGGGCTGGCTCTGGACTGCATCTGAGGCAGAGGGGAAAGGACAGTAGCGGAGGTCAAAAGTTGATATATTTTCTCCTCTTATGCTTTGTGAAAGTCTTAGAAGTACAGTCTTAACAAATGGTTGTTACTCAGATCACTAATAAAATTTATTTGGTTAAAACAGCATGCATGTAGAAATTAACTTCTCAATATTTGAAGCAAGTGACATGGCTACATGTGGGCTTGCTCTGTCTCCAGAGCTGACTCGCACATCTAGCCTCGGTTAGGGCTTGTGAGGAACTGTATGAGCAGAAGATGGTTTGCGTGAGATGGTCACATCCAGATGTCTGAGACCTGCATCTCCCAGTATTATACTGTGCTTAGCACAAACGTATGTGGGCAGCTGAGTATCCTGAGTAAAGAACCTGCAGAATGATTTACTGGATATATTCGGGTGGATTATAGAAGTTGTAATTGGCACTGGTGGGGCCACACCTCAAATACTGTGTTCAGTTTTGGGCCCCTCGTGACAAGAAAGACATCGAGGTGCTGGAGTGGGTCCAGAGAAGGGCAAAGAAGCTGCTGATGGGTCTGGAGAACAAGTCTTATGAGGAGCAGCTGAGGGAGCTGGGGTTGTTTAGCCTGGAGAACAGGAGGCTGAGGGGAGACCTCATCGCTCTCTACAACTACCTGAAATGAGGTTGTGGAGAGGCGGGGGTTGGTCTCTTCTCCCAAGTAACATGCGATAGGACAAGAGGAAATGGGCTCAGGTTGCACCAGTGGAAGTTTAGGATGGATATTAGGAAAAATTTCTTCCCTGAACGGGTTGTCAGGCACTGGAACAGGCTGCCCAGGGAAGTGGTTGAGTCACCATCCCTGGAGGTATTCAAAAGATGCGTAGATGTGGTGCTGAGGGACATGGTTTAGTGGTGGACTTGGCAGGGTTAGGTTAACAGTTGTACTCCATGATCTTGAGGGTCTCTTCCAATCTAAATGACTCTATGATTCTATGACTCTAAGTTACTGATTTCCCATGTTTAACCACACCATTACTGAGTCACCATCCCTAGAGGTATTTAAGAAACGTGTAGATTTGGCACTTCAGGGCATGCTCTAGTCGCAGAGATTGTAGGGGTTTTCTTTGTGTGTGTATGGTTGGACCTGATGATCTCAAAGGCCCTTTCCAACCATGAAGATTCTATGATTCTGTGAATTGTTTCTAAGGAGCAGCATCCCAGCTGGCACTGAGTCCAGAGAGCAGGAATCAGCTTGTGCATGCTTTGGGACAAGAACACTGTTTTCATTCAGTGTTGTGTGGCTTAGAATAAGGGATGCTGCTCCAAGCATCCTTTCAGTACAAAGGATTAGTCAAATAAAATGAAGGATATAAACAAGTGCTAAGACATGATCCATCTGCAATGACAGAATAGCAACAACTTCATAAGCTCCTAGTTTAGCCTGCTTAAATAAAGTTACTTGCAAAGAATCTTCTGATATGTTAATTATATTATTCATACTGTTTTTCTGAATTTCAAAACAAAGTATGACCTTGATTTCAAAGTAAAAGTGCATGAAAGCATGCTATGCTTATTTTTCATAATTAATCATGTATAAGGCAATTTTACGGCAAAACAGATAAATGAGATGTCAGAATATTTGTTTGTAAACACTTTGCTTCAAGATGTTAGTGCAATTTGTGTCTTCGCTGTAAAGAAACCTGGTATTTCTTTCAGTTTCACTGTAGGATGAAAGCGTAGCATGACATATACTGCAGTTAAACTCTAAATGGATATACCGTAACTGGAGTATACGTTTTGTTTAGTTATTGCAATGTGTGTGCTAAAACATACAAAAAAAATCTTCCCTTTTCCTTCTGTAGTAGCCTAGGGGAGTTCTGCTCGTCCCCAGCATCCCTATCAATCACACGTGTGCAGCTCAGCTTGCACAAGACACTAACTTGGTTGGCATCAACAGTTTCAGAGCTGCATTTCAGCAAATATTGAAAGGCTCATTCAAAGGTGGCAGCTGCTCAAACCAAGAGATGCTGATAACCTGCCCTCTGGATGTCAGGGGGATCCTGAGCCTGCCTTGGAGGCTGAAGCCAGTGCTTTTCCAGAGATGACTCAGAAAATGGGCTTTTCCTCCCTTCAGAAGAAGACAAGCTCATATGACTTGGCATCTCCAAAGGAGAGTACATGCATTGATGATGGCCCTTGTTTGACACTGCAATTAGGTGTTTGGTGGGATAGGTTAGGTTTGGGGCCAGTGGAGCCTCCCATCCTCACCCCAGGGAGAGGTGAGGGGGGTACCATGGCAAGTCCCTCCCAGTGAGGATGCTTCCAGGGTGGGTGGGTGGAGACACGGGGCCCTTGACCTGGAAGCCACGCAGGCAGGCTTTGCCGTGTTTTGGCAGCACAAGGGTAGGGGGATGCTGTGGGGTGAGCTCAGAGGTGCAGGACAGGCACCGCCAGCCTTTGTACACCCAGCAGGGGCTCAGTCTCCCACCCAGGGCTTCGGTTACAGGAGCCTCTGTCGGGACAACCAGAAAGCCACACTGAAACTAAACAGGTAGAGCCATTTGACTAGTAGTAACAAATGCCCATTAACATCATATACAGGTAATTTTGCATAATGAAGTTAACAGCTGATGTCGTGTCCATTATAATGTTTTTAAAATAGGATTTATTGAATTCTACTGTGAAGTGTCACAGGACAGTTATTATTTTATATCTCACTTCAGTTGTCTCTCTATCTAACAAGCCCTGGCACTTAGTATCTGTTACATATGCAGTATAATAGGTTTCGGCATTAGGCTGCATTCAGTGCATAAGCCAGTATTAGTTTGAGTCTTTCAGCCCTTTCTCCTAAGCTGCCAAGTGGAAGGGGATGTAGCTGGGATGAGAGAAAACAATTTAAACTTTCTCAGTGAACCAGTTTTGAGAAGAGTTTTTCTCAAATGCAGAGTTTCACACTGAAGCCGTGTGATTAAAAGCCTATGGGGGAATCAAGCGTAGAGATGGTTTTAAGGAAGATCAAGGGACCGAATGCAATTTTTTTCTGCAAATGATAATTAAAGAAACAGCATCCTCATTAGCATAATGCACTAAATGATAAAAAGAATTGGACAGATGCCTAATCTTGAAATGCTTCTTAATTTACAAGTACACATTTTAAAAAGAAAGCAACTGAGGTCTGTTCTTTGTAGCTGCCTGCCTGAATCATCAAAACTGCCTCTTATATAACTTACTGTCTCAAAGAGGAAAAAAATACTCAAAAAAAGTAAAAGTGCTCCAGGACACCATCCATATAATGTCTGTTGCACATGTATTGCAGATGCTCTAGTATGCCTGTACTTCATGTCTTCTGAGATTGGATGTCTACCAGACGAAATTACACATTTGAGCAGATGCTCTCAACTGGAGCCATATGTGGCCCCAAAAGAGTCCAAAGGCAGATACCACAAAAATGAGACATTCATTTTCTGTTTATTCTTGACTCTATCTCAGAGTGGCCACCTGAGTTTCTTATGATTAGATGTTGAGCCAGAGAGAAATGTATTTGAGAGCCCTATCAAGTTTAAGTTTTGAGAAGAATTTCTGAATTCTTGCTAAGGGCAACAATGACTTTCTGTTTTTAATGAAATTGTGAATCACACAGAATCACAGAATGGTATGGGTTGGAAGGGACCTCTGGAGATGATCTAGTCCCACCCCCCTGCCAGAGCAGGGTCACCTAGAGCAGGTTGCACAGGAACGTGTCCAGGCGGCTTCTGAATGTCTCCAGAGACGGAGACTCCACCACCTCTCTGGGCAGCCTGTTCCAGTGCTCTGACACCCTCAGCGTAAAGAAGTTTCTCCTCACATTTAGAGGAGGAACCTCTTTACTTTGAGGTTGACAAATGTGGCAAGGAGAAATAGGTGGTGTTCACACTGATGCCTCCACAACTTAACCTATATTCTGTTCTTGTCCAATATAAGCTACAATGGAGCAGTTCCTCTGTTTCACTTTAAATATCATCCTAGTTCTGTTCTTGTACCACTGCATCTATAGGTTCCCAAAGGGTTTTGAAGTGAACCAAAAGAATTATGTCACCACCTGCGAATGTGGGGAGGCTCCTCAGATGTCATTAGTCTGTCTACACTGCCGCACGAGAGCCGGGGATGTGTCAGGGAGTGACCTGCCCGCAGTGCTTGCTGCACCCTGCTCTGTGCCAAGAGTTGTTCTGCGCTACCCAGTGCTCAGCTCAGGCTCTCTTCTGGGCCCCATACAGTGCCCTGTAAAACATAATTATTACTCTATGTGCATTTTTTTTTTTTTTCATTCAAGGCTGTGAAATATGGTGGACACCAGAGTGCTTTTTATAGTGTGAAACCGAGGGTATGGGCTGTGGGCATGCGGGGTCAGCAAGAAGGCATGTTAGGAGTGCTGAAACTCACTGGGCTAGTGATGGGAAACTGTGTTGGTGGGCAGGGGGGAGCCCATGCTGCTACCAAGAGTAGTCCCTGGTGTGAATGGTCCCCCCAACCACACTGGGGTATTGCCAGACTGTTTAAAGAAGACTTCTCTTAATTAAATGAGTGTCCTTTCTTTGTCTATTAGTGCTAGCACGTGCATCTCTGGAAGACTGGAGTGGAAGACTCGATCCACTTTAATAAGCTTAAGTGGATGGTGAAGAAAATTGTTTTTTAGGAGGGAAAATAATTTCTCAGTGGGAACTGACTTTTGAATTATTCCACTTACAGCCCCGATGCAAGGTGGAGGCTGGCTGCAAACGGATGTCAGATTTTCTGGTTGGAAATAGCCCTCCTTTTCTCAAATCCCAAAGCTTCTCTTCAGATGGAGAGCTAGTAACCACCACTTTGTGAAGGGGCTGCGGCAGCCAGAGAGACAAGAGGTAGGCTGGAGTAGGCAGTCTCTACCAAAGCAGTAGTCAAAGCTGACGTATTTTGATAAGTACAAATCCCAATTTAACGTTAGAGAATGAAAAATCTTCAACTGATGAGTAACTTGACAAGGGCACTGCAGAAAGTGAGAAGACCTTTCAGCCCTCTGCTAGGTCACTGCTACTGGTGATAATATTAACTCTGTTGCTGGCTGTGTTTGGTTTTGGTATTAAGACTGTTAAGAAACAAGGTGGATGATCTAATACCTTAGAGTAAATATTAATATTCTTGTCAGAAGATGTTATGGCAGGTAACTTGTTTGGTTTCCATCTTAACTTCAGAAGTAATTTGGAGTCAAAGACCCCCCCTGTTTAATTTTTCTAGTGTCTTAACACATGGAGGTGAACCTGATCCCTTTATAACCTGCTAATCTTTCACATATGCTGAAGTAGTAACCGTGGAGCTCGAGAGTTCTGATGGATAAAAGGCAGCACTATTGATCTTGGTGATATATGTATTTCCACAGAGGGCTTCGAACTTGTGATAGTCCCAGGGAATGAATAAATTGAGTGGTGTGTGCTAGGGTGCGCATTTTCAAGGAAATGCTGTATCTCATTCAGATCTGCGGTTGCCACGAGTGAGTTACAAACACGAAGACATGAGCATCCTTCCTTTTAGCTGGTCTGAATGCTGGTAGCACTTCAGCTATTCAAAAATCCAGCACTGCTGTCCATAGGGCTCTGCGTGCCTTTCTCTGGCAGGAGACTTTCCCAGGACTTTCTCTGCGTGCATCCCTGTTCTCTGCTCACTGTGCCTGCAGCTGCTTAGCTGGGAAGGTGGTATGGGATGGAGGGTGACCCTTCCTCATCCTGTTCAAAGACTTTGGGATCCACTGTGCTGGCATTGCATCTGGGCTTCTTTATCAGCTGAGAAAGATGGGGACAGGGCAGCATGGAGGTGCGTTGCTCTGCTGGGGCTGGGATGTAGTGGGAGCGCATCCCCAGGCCTGGGGATCCAGCTCTTCCCAAAAGCACTCGTTTTCCTAGTTCGTGTTCATGGAGAGCTTGCTATGGGTTGTGCATGCTCTAAGGACCAAGTCTGAAACTGTCTTCCTCACTTTCTGATATTTCTAGTAGATTTTAATGATACTCATCACAGTCCTACTAATTCTTCTTGTGGGTCTCCTGATACTTCAAGATTTTTTCTTTAATGCCTGCGTTGTATACGTTATACATATGTGTAAACTTTTTCTAATCCCTACAGTCTAAGGGGGAAAAAGCTAGAAAAAGTGATGTAACTGGCCTCAAAGGCTGAACTAATAATTGACAAATAAATGTATTGTAACTTATTTTTAATTATGAGGTTTTGGATGAATGACACAACTTCTGAGTTGTAGGGTTTTTCAATGTTAAATTTGTTCTGCTCATATTTCTTTTAATGACTCTTTCAAGTAAATAAATGTAGGCTCAGTTATTTTCCTGCTGAAAGTAAATGGGATTGTAGTCTGGCATTTATATTTTTTTCTAGCATTCAAATAATTCCTGTCAGATCTCATCTGTTTACATTTGAGCTGCAGTTACGGATTTGTCTGTGTTCCTCTGTTAGGATCCGTCACTACAGTAGCGAAGAATTTTCCCAGGAGAAAAAAAAAAACTTGACGATGATTCTCTTCTTCCTCTCTTAAAGGTTTTAGTATTTTTTTCCCTGCAATGTCTTCATTCATATTGCATCACTGAACACTGAGATACAGCCCTTCAGATTAATTTTGACTTTCTGAAAAAGAAAAAATTGCCAGATTTAACCTTTACTGTAAGCCTTTTGTCCACCCAAATATTACTCCTGAACAGTTATCACCTATAAAGGTGTCTCTGAAGGAAAGATTCGGGCTGCTGAATTGAACTCTTAAGAAAGGAAGAGGAGGTCTTCACTGCCATAATAAACCATTCAAAAAAATAACTGTAGGAAGCTTGGAGCCTGTCATCCCTTTTCTGATTTGCAAGAGCATTCTTCTTTTTCTGTCTGCCCCTGGTGCTGCTTGAGAATTGGTTCCTGTAAATTTCAGGGCTTTATTAATTTGACACATATTTAAAATGCTGTTTCTATGGAGTCAAAAGTATGCTTTGCATGCTGGTTCTACAGAAAGTAGAAGAAAAGTAAACAGTTGTTCCACTTCTCAATATGAGAAGAGATCTTTAAAGTAAAGAAAAAAAGACAATGCTTCTCTCCCAAATCCTCCTGAAGAATGTATTTGTTAGATATTTGCCACTTAGGAATTTTCTGAATGGAGGAAGCCTGAGTATAGCTGTATAGCTTGCTTTAGAATGTAAATTTTTCTCAGTTTTCACTCATAAAGTTAATATAAATATTTCATATACTTAGGGGTCTATGCTACTTCTAGGTTAGAGTAGAATATATGAAATCATGAACCTTCTCAAAGAAACCAACGTTATTCTATTTTTGCTGTGAATACATGTTCCACTTGTACTAAATTTCAAAGATGCTTTTGCTAAAATTTCCCGGGCAATTGGCTTGGCATCTGCTAATTTAATTCCCATGTAGTACTATAATAGGATATAAATGAGAACTCTGGGGACTTCTGATAATGTTCAGTGAAGATGAAACTTTGAAGGATATGAAGGGGATTGCTTTGCTCATACTGCAAGGGGTGACAGAGAGGTAGAAGAAAGTTTCGGAGAGTAGATGAAGGAGCTTGAGCTCTCTCCCCATACTAAACTTGACCCCAAACGTGAAGAATTTCTCTGCACAGAATTTTTTCCCTGTATCGTATAAATGGCTGAGAATAAACTTGCTGTGATAATGAGTGAAAACAGGTGTTGACTGTCACCGCCTTCTGCACCCTGGAAGTCAGTGACCAGGTTTTTCTTTCATAAGGCGCTCTCCTGGTCTCCCTCAATTAATTCACCCATTCCCTTGCCCTCTTCTGTAAATTCCTGGCTCAACACCCTTACACTTCTCCTCGGTTATTTCATTATCAATAAAAATCTTCCAGATCTGTTGGGTTTTTGATTTCCCTCCTTCCTTCACCTGGGCAAAAGAGAAGACCATAGTGAGGGTTAGGAAATATCATGTTGCCAAAAGGCTCATCTCCTTATTAGAAGAGAAAAGGACACAAACTATAATGGAGCATGTATAGATTCATACTGAGATGCCTTGAAAATAATGTTTTGGTTCAGTTAGGAGAAAATTTTGGTGTTGCTCTACTGACCTAAAATTGTGTTAGGTGGTATCATAGCCATGCAAGTCTTGATATAGGCAAGAGGGAGAGGGAAAGCGTACCTTTTGACAAAGAAAGAAGAAAGGAAGAAAGAAGGAAACAGCTTTCAGAAAAAAGACTCTGCTGTTTTTTTACCACTACTGATGGGTCTCTTCAAACTTTGCCATACCTGCCACATTTTCCTCCTCAACTTTTTCAGCTTTTTTGCTTGAAAATATTAAATGTTCTCGGATTTAAGTTCCTGCTGTTGACACTGCACTTCACATGAAAAACATTTTATTTTGGAAACATGCTGAAGTTTTTGCCCGGATATAGCTTATAAATCCACCTTCTCCTCTCCATCCCTGGGCCAGGGCTTTCTTTTTAGTTCCTGACAGGGACTGACCTGGTTTGACCACCTTTCACAGTTGCAGTTACCACTGCTAGGTCGGCTCTTTCCAAGACTACCTTTTTAATCCTGACCTGCCTGATCTCCTGCCACCTTAGCCCATCTCTGGTTCTTCTCTGGGAATGACTCATCAGCTTTCAGAGCATGCAGCTAAAATAGATATTCTACTCCTTTTCTCTGCACATTTTTCTGTGCAGAGGGCACAGTTGACTACTTGCTGCCCAAACCCACAGCAGGGAGTTACCTGCACGTCATCCTACTTCAAATCCTGTCACTCTGCCTGTAACATCCCTTAGATATTCAGTGCCCCACTTTTGATGCAACCGCTGCTCCAACACAGCAGTGTACACCATTCTCCTGGCTGGTCTTCTCTGCTGCAGCATCTTCTGTGCCAACCTCCTCTGCTGCCTCTCTGGTGGCCAAGGCAGTAGAGAGTGCTTATCCTCAGCCCTGAAAGCCCTTTACATCTTCACCCGATCCTTGACCAGTTTGATGCCTCGCTCATCAACCACTTGTCTGTGCCTCCCACAGCACGTTTATGTTTGTGTTACACTTCACTGCTTCATCTCCAGAGACTGTCAATTGGTAAAGCTGGTTGGGGATGCTGGTAAAAATAGTATTGTGCTTGATCAATAGAGATGGGTCAGTTCTAATATTTTTTTCTTTTCTTCTGCAGAAAATCACTAGCAAGGAAGTTAGAAAATTCAGTTTTCTGCCCTTTGACACAAGCCTTTCCTGGTAATAACTAATGTCTTATCTAAGATGAGTGATTTAGTATATGAACTCTATGGATTGACTTCAGTGTTTTGGACTTTCATCATTAAGTGCATCACAACAGAATATTGGTCATGAATTAGCAAGAGAGCTACCTGGGGCTTGAATGTCTTCTCTCTCTTTGCACTAAGGCAGCTCCAGCAACTCTACCACAATGTTACACTTGAGTTCTACAGCGTTCAGTTACGGACACTTGATTTACTGGGGCAAGGTGGTTTTTTTGACACTTTGAAAGCGTGTGTTTTAATGTGCACTGGCTGAAGAAGGGTTTTAAAATGCAAAATAATGGTGCATAATGACATTGATATCTGAGATGTGGGTCTTGTCAAGAGGATCATTGACTTCACTAACCATTTGGAAGAACCTGACCACATTTCTGTTTCTGACAGGGTTTGCTGGCTCTCACTATCTATTTTGCATGTTTAGAGCTGTTTCTTGGATGCCCTGCAACAGCTAGCCTTTTCCTTTAAATCCTCTGAAAGATGTTGTCATGGGTATCATGTCTCCATATATCATCCTGTCTTCATCAGTGAATACAGAAAAGCTTCTCAGGTCTCAGAGTCACTCCTTCAGAGACATTTCTTTTTCTCTTTTTTTTGTTTGTTTTTCTTTTGCTTTTTCTTCCTGGCTTCAAAAAGCAGTGTGAATTGATTTGGAATCCAGTTTTCACATATTTACAAGTTCCATTAAAATTTCATTTCAGTGGGTTGAGACTATTCAGTTGTCATTGGTTTATTATATTGAGAATGCCATCTGTGCCCTGGGACTATAAGAAACCTCAAGGTTGTATTTCATAACACACCGAATTTTATTTCCTTTTTGCAAATGTTGTTAGAAGAGTTTGCATTTTGTTTTCAGTTGCTATCTTACAGTACTGCAAACTGCACTGAAATAAAGGGTGCTGCTACTGTAACAATCAAGCTGGCTTATGCCATATTCTTGGAGTAGAGGTATTTTAGCTGCTGGAATTACAGAAACTGCCATCGCCACTTGATCCAAGGGAAGAATTAATTGGAAGGGAAGAATTTCTTCACAGAAAGAGTGGTCAGACACTGGAATAGGCTGCCCAGGGAGGTGGTGGAGTCACCATCCCTGAATGTGTTTAAGACTTGTTTAGATGTGGTGTTGGGGGATATGGTGTAAGGGAGAACTTTGTAGAGTGGGGTTGATGGTTGGACTCGATGATCCCAAGGGTCTCTTCCAACCTAAATGAATCTATGATTCAATAGTTCTTGAAAAAATGCACCTATAAATCACTGATAGGACAACGTCCTGAAGAAAATTCTGCGGTACAAAGTGGAAATGATACTCCTGGAATCTAGTCTATTAGGTGTAAAGGTTTCTCTGAGTTGGAGCTGCCCTCTGCAGAATGTGTGGTCATTTACAAATGATTTGAGGTCATTACAGGAGGATCCATTTCTGAGCACCTCCTGAAGCGCACCAGTCATCCTTCTGACATGTCACCTTTATTGCAGGAGAGTGACTACACCCGTATGAAAGGACAGAGCAAGACAGGGCTTCCTCTTTGCCTTTATTGCCTAAAAGTGTAAATAGCAGCTCTTCACTAGAGAAGGTGGTCAGTGTCCATTCCTAGTGCGAGAGTTTGGCCTTGCTGATTAGTCTGCAAGCCCTCTTCCAGACATTTCTTTTATCCAGCCCCATAGTCAATAACAGAACAGCCCGTCTTTCTTCTGTGAAAGCAATTAAGTGTATGCACTTCATCATCCAGGTAAGGTAGAAGAGTTTATGCGACCTTATGTTGTTGCTGTAGGAAGAATATGTGCTCTATGAAATACCTTTAGAGGTCAGAAGAGATCTCTTTTTCTGCTGAGAAGTCAGCTTGCCACAGATCTAGCAAAACTCAACCTTCTCTGCTGCTTCCCAACTTTTATATTCTAAGAGTTCATCTCAAGTGCTCTCTTGTGAAAGGCCAGAGAAGTGTGCCTGGGACGTGCAGAAGAGTGAACATGAAAGCATCTTTGATTACATGCAATGTGTATATCCCCTTATTTGATATCAGTGATAAGTGGAGCCTTGATCTCTGTATACTATGGTCCTTTTTGTAGCCAGGATATTCTGTTAGCACAGATGCTAATGCCTCCCTTCCCAGCTACACGAATGCCTCTTATTTACACAGCTTTGACTGTTTATTCTTGGTCCTGACTGATCGTTTAGCAGACCACCTGCTGGCGTGGCCGGGCTCTGAAGATTGCAGGAGGGTGCTCTAAATGACACACATCGTTACACAAGGCTCTGGCCCTGGCTGCTGGGAATTATGTAGAAATAACATTAAAAATATCTGACTCACTAAGGCTGAAAAACACAGAACTGAAAAAAAAAACTTGCACTGGTTAACTGTCAGAGTGTCTTTGAGCATGATGGTAAGCCATAGTAGGTGTAGTAAAATGAAAACTATTAGCAATGTTGCAGGTCTGTCATAGCTAATTTAACCTAATTGCGCAAGAGAATCCTTGGCAGCTTTAACTGGGTCTTCGAATGGTACTTATCACTTGTTTTCATACATAATTTAATGAAACAATCAGTACAGTATGACTGCTAGCATGGTCTAAAGTCAAGTGGCAATATAGAAGGGAAGGCATGAAACTGAGGTTAGAGGGAACAGACTAAGGAGAATAATTAGGTGAGAAGTCTGGAAGGAGACTAAGGGATGGTAGGCAGAAATAAAACGTGGAGGGATGAGGAGGAAGTAAATCCAGGAACCCAACAAAAGCTTTCAGAGGAAGGTGAAATGGTCTGCAGTACATTAGAAACAGGTACTGCTCAGTACAGGCTTTACCTCAATGGTGCATGTTGTAGACTTAGAAGAGGATACCTGGAAGGCAGCTCAAGGCACCGTCTTTTATACTTCTCTTCCCCAGGGCAGGATCATGTGCACACTTCAAAATGTTGCTGACCCATTTTCATGTGTGCTGAAGAGAATGCATGCTACTCGTTAATTGCGTGGGTACTCTTTTAGACTGGCTCTGCTCAGGCATCTGGAAATATTTAATTGATACCAAACATGACTGGAGGTTGAATCCAGGTACTGGAATAGTCCCCTCAATACAAGTAACTTGGTAAGCAGCCATGTGTGTGCATCAGATACCAGTATTAGAATGGGAAAACCAGCCCTTCAGGAGAAAGTCTGTGCTTCTGGGACTAATTCAAACTTCAACAGTGATATAAATGAACAAAAGTGGATTTTGTTGAAGGACACTTTGGTTTTTAGCAGCCACAGAATCAGCAATGGAAGGTAGCTAAAGAGAAGGGTGTTAGTAATTAAAGCCTCCCTCTTGGTGTTTGGAAGTTCTAGTTCTCATCAGAGATCTGTCACTGGTGTGATTCATGACCTTTTGCCAGGTTGGTGGACAACCCTATGCTTCTTTTTTCCCTACTTGCCCCATGTTTAAATTATTGGTCCTTAAAGCTGGAGCTAGAACAGAAAGTCCGATGCTTGTATATATAACATAAATATAAGTGTTACCGGTATTTATAAGCTTTTCTTGTAAACAACATGTGCTATCATGTCCAAATAAGAGTATCAGCAAAAATAAGGGTAGGAAGAATAAGCTGTTTCTGAACTGACTGGAATGTCTCTGCTGTGTTCAGTCAATTTTAGAGAACTTGTTTATGAGCACTGGGAGCTCCACTTCTCACTACTTTCTAACACAAAAGCAATGGGACATTCTCTAAAATTCAAAGGGCATTCCTCTTGTGTCTGATTTCAGACTTAAATGGTTCTTGGGAATATCCCTTTTTGGTTTTGGTTAACACAGGGCTTGTATATAAACAGGGTTTGTATGTTATTTTGTTGTTGTTGCTGCTGGTTTGACTGATGATGAGTGCTGGTATCAACTGGGTGTCCTCTCTTCTGCTGACTCAGTGGTCTTTGTGCAAGACTGAAGTTCATGATAATTCAGGTGGAAGAGCATCCCTTGCAATCACAACTATACTGGCAAATAAGCTGTATGTGTATTGTTACCTACAAGGAGATGCCCAGTTAGTTATCAAAAGTGCTTGTTCCTGGTGCAATAAAGAGCTTAAGACAGTTTTTTAACTTGGGGTTGGTGGTGAAGGATGGTCACAGGTGTCCAAGGCAGGTTTGTAGCTGTTAAAAGTAATCAGCAACCAAATTCTAGTAAAAGGATAAAACATATTTGAAGACTCTTTGCAAATAAAATAATTCATTGAATTGTTTTGCAAAGCAAAAAACAGGGTAGTAAATTGTATTAAACATATAACTTAAGTGAACTGGAGTCCGATTTTTTTATTTCAACAAATTTATATGTTAAATCTCAAATCAAATGAAGTATTCTGTAGCAGAGAGGCATATTGTGTTTTCTTTTTGGTGCCTCTTAATCATAAATAGCTCATAATAAATTAAATTCAGTTAAAAGAAGCTGTTACTGTTCTTGTTTTCTTACCAATCATTTAAATGGTAAACATCAAACCATGAAGAGAAACTATAAGAACTGTGTTTTCCCCTTCGACAAAGAAAATGTGATAACTGTTCACCTTATTCTGAAAGCAGTGCAAAACACGCACAAATACAGATCTGAAATCATCAGCTGCTTTATGCAAAATAATTATTTTCAATGAACTGCCAAAAAATTCCTCACCTGGCTTCTGATCTCACATTTATCTGCTTTTCAGACTTTTCTGTTGGTTTAAAAGGAGGCAGCCCTAGCTGATACGAATATTTAAAAAAGGGACAGTTTACACCCTGTAAATGTTTCAAACACAATTTTCATTTTAATGGTCCGCATATACTCCCTGTTTAATGAGTTTGAAAAGCTCTAATTTAAACTACAGTGAGTTGCTGTAGTACTACCACCCAAGCACTGTCATGCAACATTTGTTCTTGTCTAACAAGACAACATAATCAGAAAGATGAGCAGTAATTTTTATAAAAATAATTTTTCATTTCCTGGAAAACAGCAAATAAATGTGCCTGAAGACTGGATTTGGGCACAAATTGTTTAAAGCTAGCCTTTGCTCTTGCAGTTTTTTGAATCAAATTTAAGTTTGCCTTTATATCTCTGCCATCACGCAGTACTTTCTATCTTTCTGGACCTAAAGTTTTTCTTTTTCAGCTCTATCTCATTTATTTTAGGTTCTTGAGTTTTCCTGCCATGACAAGCATACTATTTTTACCGATTTTCCAGAGTAGCCAAGACAAATGAAGGGGGATGAAAAAATAGCAGGTTTTGCCTGAACCACCCCAGTATTACAGTAAGCTCCAGGTTTGTCTCTGTTTTCTCCTGGTGGTTTCCAGGGTCTGTTTTGGGGAGATGTCCCCATTCGGCGTTGTATATGCCGTCACCCATTTCAGTCCTATCTTGGAAGGTGGCCTCATCCCTAGGAAGATACCTGGGCATGTTTAATTTACTGGGATGGATGTAGCCTATGAGCTTTTCTCAAGCAACCTGAGCTGGTGGTCATGTCAACAGCTCTACTATAATGCAGATATTTGATCCTAAGTCTGTAGGTGCCTCGTCCCCTATGTATGTAGGGGTGATGTGGCAGGTGAAGAGTGGTGTGGTGGCATGGCTCTTCTCTGCCCTGCTGCCAACACTGTGCTAGTGGCCCCTTGTCCCCTTGCCCTCAGGAATATCCCCCGCCTCATGCTGGGCATGTGAGTATGGCTCAAAGCGTGAAGTACCGTACCATAGGAGCAACTCTGCGGCAGTTACAAGGGAGCAAACAGCGAAGGAATTGGGATGTATATCAGAATGTGACTTTTTCAGTCTCATGAGATTAGTAAAATGATTTAAAATGGGGCTGGTTTGTGATTTTACTCATCCTCATTTTTTTGCAGTGTTTTTCTGAGCACTGAGTTTTTTCATTCGTGTCTCAGATCATTCTTCTCCTTCCTTTTCTCCTGATGGCTTTTTCTTCCCATGTCTGTTCCTTCCTTCTGTTGTGTTCCCACGCTCCTGGCTGCTTGCCCTTCTCATAGCTTCTGTTTTATTGCTTAACTTCACTTGCCTGTGCCCCAGTCCCGGTCTCCTGGGGTCTGTCTCCTCTCCAGGGCACACCTTGTCATCCCCTCACCACCCTCGCTCCCCCCACGGTGAAACCACAGCAGTGATGCTTATGCCTCTCCCCATCCTTACTTCCTTCCATCTCTTTCCCCCTCCCTCCCATGCTTTTTTTCCGCCTCAGATTTGTGTAGGATTGCTTCCCTTCCCAGATTGCCACCTCTAGTTGAGCTCAGAGGGTCCTTGCCTGTCTCAATTCAGTCCCAGCTGTGGAGTTTCTTGGGGTTTTCCCATTGCACCGACAGCCACAGAGCGTGGTTCCTGGGGACTGATGCTGCACAGGGTAGGGGAGGCGCTGGCTAATCGTTCCTGCTCAAGCAGCTTTAAAAAGCAAGATTTTTAATCCTCCTTGTTTCCCAGTGCAGGTACAGTCAGGTGAGACCGTTTTCCAATTTTAGAAGAAAATTAGACTTTGTTGCTGTACAGAGGGGGAGGGGGAAACAAAGGATTATTAACTGGTGGCAGCTGGGAAAAGCCCTCACATTTAGCTATTTTGTATTTTTGCAGTGAAGTTGCCTAAGTGACAGCTCTGTGCTTGTCTCCTTGGGGGCTGGTAGGAGCAGTAGGGAGAGCTGTGTGAGGCTGCTCGTGGGGGAAAGCCGAGGTGGCTGCCCAGATACTTCAGGTCGGTGCTTCGGCAGTATTTTCTGAGCCAAAATTGCTGGATTTCCCGGCTGGTGGAGGGGGATCTGCGAGCAAGCAGCTTCCTGGCAGGATTCTGGGAACAGCACCAAAACCCATGACAGGCAGCGAGCAGGTTTTTGTGCTCTGAGTCAGAAGTAGGCTGAGAAGATGCAGTCCTCAAAGCACCTACCAGAGACGGAGATCTGTGCGAGAAGGATATTTGCAGCGTGAGGTTCAGAGCTCGGGGGAACCTTTTCCTGGCCGCATGCTTGGTGAGTCTGTGGGTCAGCTGCTGGTTTTTGGTGAAATCGCGGGAGAAGGGAGGTTGCTACCTTTCGCCACCACCATCACCCCGAGCCAGCTCATCCTTCTAGCTATTTCTGTCTGCGCTTATCTCTGGCATCATCCCCCTTGTGCCTGTGTACCTGCCAAGCATTCAAAACAGGCACTGCTGTGGCAGCCTCCTTCTTTCTCTCCAGCCTGGAGGATAAATGACTGGATTGCTTTTGTTTAATTGTTTCCCCGCATCAAGAATTTACAGTGGGAAAGCTAAGCTGGAGGAATGCTTTCAGGAACGGGTGGCCAGGTCGGCAGATCCCTGCTCGTTCTTAGCCCCTAGGGAAGTCCTGCAGCCTGGCCCTTGCTGGGCTCCTGCATCGGTGCTGTCTTTGAAAGCGATGGTTTCCCGGATTGAGATGTGGTCTCAGGTAACGACAGCCAAAGTTTGGATGCGAGAGAGAAGACCTGGATCTGGCTTGCTTGCAAGGGGACCCAGAACAGAAAGCTGAGTGCTTGGGTGAGTTCACAGCAGCCGGCTTGTCCGATGCAGGACTCTGCTTTATTACAGACTGAGTTATTCAGTGTTAAAAAATAACAGTATCAAAAATCCTAGTGTCTATATGCTATATGCTGTCTGTATGCTATACGCATTGTTTTGTTTAGTTTGGGCTGTTAAGTAGACTCTGCCCTGTGTTTAGTGCAGCTCACCCTGGTTTGTGACTGGGGAACCTCAGTGTTTGCATCTGGAGTCGTGCAAACACAGGCAGACGTGCAAACCTTACGTCCTGCTTCTGAGTCTCTGTTACAGCACTGGTTTGAGTCAGTAAATTTCGCTCAGATTGGAAAACTGGAATGAAAGCATGTCTTCTGCCACTTCGGTGTATGACTCCAGAGGCACTGAGGCATAGATAACATGTATATCTGTAACATACTGCTTCTGATCCTTGAAATGCGATGGGTAGGTGTAATGGGATACAGTTTCACAGCACCTTCCCCATGGTTAATTTATTGGATAGGTGTGAAAAGAAATTGAATAATCAGAATTTTCTCCTTTTAAATAATCAGGTTCTAAAGACAGATTTTTTTTTTTTTTTTTTTAATAACCGAACTGTATTTCAACGTGATGCTGTCAGGGCTCTCCAGATATTTTTTTCTATCCTTCCACTGACTGAAACTGTCATTGTAATGTTTGAAATAAGACTTGGCTTCAGACACCCTATATCGATATTTCTGTTTGTTGAATCTGTAATTTACATATGGATTCTTATGGCAATACCTACAGTGGAAGTTGTTTCGATGATCAAGAAACATAGAATCATAGAATCATAGAACCATAGGGTTGGAAGGGACCTCTGGAGATCATCTAGTCCAACCCCCCTGCCACAGCAGGGTCACCTAGAGCAGGTTACACAGGAACACGTCCAGGCGGGCTTTGAATGTCTCCAGAGTTGGAGACTCCACCACCTCTCTGGGCAGCCTGTTCCAGTGCTCTGCCACCCTCAGGGTAAAGAAGTTCCTCCTCATGTTTAGGTGGAACTTCTTATGCTCAAGTTTGTGCCCATTGCCTCTTGTCCTGTCCCCGGGCACCACTGAAAAGAGCCTGGCCCCATCCTCCTGACACCCACCCTTTCAGTATTTATAAGCATTGATAAGACCCCCCCTCAGCCGTCTTTTTTCCAGACTGAAGAGACCCAAATCCCTCAGCCTTTCCTCATAAGAGAGGTGTTCCAGTCCCCTCATCATCTTTGTAGCCCTCTGCTGTACCCTTTCAGCAGTTCCCTGTCCCTCTTGAACCTGGGAGCCCAGAACTGGATGAGCTCCCTTGACCTGCTGGCCACACTCTTCTTGATGCATTGCAGTATGTGGAGTATCTAAGTATCTGAATTAATATATTGTTTCTTTCAGTGTTTATAAAATACTTCTATGCTGCAGGCAACTATTGATTTACAAAATTTAACTTTAAAATATTAATAGTTTTTAGCACAACAGTATAAAAGTGTTTGTAGTTGGTTCCTGCCCAGATGGAGCATTTGGGCTGAGATTACTTTGCCCTGCCAGCTATAATCTGGATGGTGCTTCTGGCCAGAAGCAGAGTCCTCAGCTTTTTGGCTTAGTTTCCTACTGGACTATGAAGTTAAAGCGAGCAGGTCCAAGGAAGACTGTGGTTTACCCTGATTGCTGGAAATTATCCAGCTTTGCTTGGTATGAGTTGGTCAGGTTTCAATATATATATATATCTGTATATTAAGGGTTTTTTAAATCTGTAACAAAGCTTTATTTTTCTCTCAATCCATAAGTACAGGTAACTAGTTCTTATGCAGCCCTTGTCACGAATTCATGAGAAAACCTTTTAGAAATGGCATCACTGCCACTGCACCATTCCACACATTCAGGAGTGACGGCACAGGAGGTGGGAGTCATTTTGTCTCATTTTTACCATCTAAAAGGTGAACTGGTGATTCAAGCTCCCACCACATCAAAGGGAGAGGTGCACAGTTCATCACAGCTCTGGGTGAGCTTCATTCCCTTTGAGTATGTGATGCCTACGTAGTTAAATAGCTTAATTCTCCTGCCCGGTCCCAGGTCCTGGTCCCCTGGACCAGATAGGCTGGATTTCTTTGCTTCAAATGCTTGTCTTCTGGAGACAACTAATTATTTCCCTCTGAGACAAAAGCCATGCTAGCTTTGAGGACAATTTACCGAGGGGGCTGACACTGGAGGAGTTAAGGGTGACACCACACCAGGTCTGGCTCCCCACGTTGTATATGGTCCTCCAGTGCTGTCCCAGCCAGGAGGGTTACCAAAAGCACCCATGTGCCCATGCCTTGCTCCAAGACATGCAATACACCCTTCATGCAGTTAAATGCTGCTCCGGTGAGCTGCAGCACAGACCTCGCGTTATATCAGACAATTTTGAATGGAGAAAATAATCAATTGCCAGGTGGCACCTTGATATGTGGACAAAGCGCTTAATGTATGGATGTGACCAGGTGGGTGTAGACAGGGGTGGCTGTGTGGGTGCTCTAGGGACAAGAGACCTGTCTGTGGGGCAGGTGTCTTTGGCAGGGTACACGCTGTCTCTGTTGGCTGGGGAAGTGCTTACCTGCTGAGCTGGACTAGATGCGTTTCGGGCAGCTGACAGATGGAGCAGAACTCACCTGGCGTGACTTGCACAAGGTCACTCCGCAGGTGAATGCCAAAGCTGGATGCAAAATCCAGGCCCACGTGTTACTCCCTAGGACACGCACTCAAACAGCCCCGCTTGGTTTGCACTTTCCTCATTCTTATGTGGTTTGTGAAATCCTTGTTCTACACACCAGTGCCTTCATGCCCCACAGTGGGTCTGCCTGGGCAGTGCTTAGCACCAATGAAGATATGAAGTCAGCCATGGCTGCAGGATGAGAGGAAAAAAACAAGGGAAAAATGGTTCTTTTCCTAGATTTTGCAAAACGTCATAGCTAAGATCCTGTTGTGCAGCAAAGGCAGCAGGTGCCTGGCACTGTCAGAGTGGGCATGGTGGCCTTAACCGATCCTCTACAAGCCACTAAACCACACAACATTTGTGAACACTGCTGCAGTGTGCTCCTTTGCATTCCAGTTCCTATGGAAACATGCTGTAAGAATGTCTAAAATAAGTACAGTGCTTTGAAACTATTATTATTTTGATCTTCTCCTTTCCCCTAAAAATCTCCTTTACCACCTTTTTGGCTGAATTTTTAATACATTAAAAAGGTCGTCATTATCTAGCAACAGTGTGCTACCCAGGTTTCTGCATCCTGGGATGTCATACGGAGATCAGTGTTCCCTTCCCCCATCGTCCCTGCTCAATGGGGTGGCAGGGTGTGGGTGTAAGTGTTGAACATATATACGTATATATATATGTCTGTGTGTGTGTGTATACACACGCTGAAGGAGGTTTGGCTCCAGATCCCTTTCTTCCCTATGTAGTGAATGAGATGGTGACGCAACAGGTGAAGGCACAAGCTTATTCCCAGCTCCTTTTAGGATTATGGCATAGTACTGGCTATATAGATTGTGGGAGGGAGTGCAGGAAATCACCTAGTCCAGCTGCCCATCGAAGCACAGCCATCTTCATTGGCGATGCAGGAGATAGATAGTTGTGTGCCAGATGGAGACATCCTCCGGGAGGATCAGTGCTGGAGCAGGACATGGGCTGTTTGGGACAGCTCTTGCAAATGAAATTACTTTTTCTCCTCAAAAGGATGTGCACCCTGGTAACTGAAAACAGGGCTATGTCTATAAAGCGCGTTCCCCCAGTGCTCCGTTGGTTTCCTTGTAAAGCTATCGTCTCCCTTAGAGCAGTCTCCCTCACCTTAGTTATGTCTAAGATTTTCAAAGTAGCCAAGTCCCATCTTCAAAAGCCACTTTTGACGGGAGAGCGTTAGGAGAGCTAGGGCTAAATCCAGTAAAGGGCTAAAAAGCCTTATTTAAAACCAGGTCCTAATTTTTGCTCATTCTTAAGCTTCTGGCCTCTTGCAGTCCCATGCCCCAGAACCCCGTGTTAGGCACCAGGAGAAGAGCTGGAGATGCATCTTTGGCATTTGAGGGGGAAGGAGGCACTTAAATTCCTGAACTGCTTTTCTGGATTTTGGGCGATGCCAAAATCCATGATACCCCTGTGTGTTGGATACGTATTTCTCTTGGTATTTGCATTCTCCAAGTGTCTTCTGGTCTGAGGAGCCACACACCTGCCATTTCTATAGAACCCTGCCGGGTCCCAGGGGCAGAGGTAACAACAAAAGCAGGTTTGAAATAAAAGGGGGTTGATACTGGAGCAGTATTTTTCATGACTGCACATCCTAGACAAAATGAATTAAAGAGTTGTGATGGTGCAGATCTAATTGACATTATGCTTTAACATTAAACCATGTTTCAGCCATTTGAAAAATGTGGCCATCTGTTTGAATCCTATTCCAAATCAACAGGCCAAATTCTGCTCATGGGGCTACGTCTGCAAAGCCAGAGAGCAGGATGCCGTGAATCTGTGCACCCTGATTTATGTTGCTGCATGTTTACTCTTTGCATGACGTTTTACATGCTTATGGTATGTGTAGTAGCAACATCACATCTGTTTTATTTTGATGCAACGCCAAAGGCTAGTAGAAGAAATATGAGTCTAATCTTACGGACAGAAGAAATCTTTATAAACTGATTTCAGGGTTCCTATCACAGTGGAGTTAAACCACTCATTAACCAAGCAGACAAATTAAAATGTAAATGCTGGTCTAAGAAAAAGTATTGTGAAGCTTGGCATTTGCATTTCGTATCTGTGAAGATCCTTCCTTCCTTGAATAGCAAGCGTTGGCTCCAGCACTGAAGCAAATTCCAACAGAGATGAGAATCATGAACTCAGTTGTGGATTATAAAGAGAAGTTGCTCTGTTTTGCCATGGAAATGCAAGGCTGAGGTTTTGATTGCGAGGGCTCTTCTTGAACTGCTTTGGAGTTGGGCCACTGTTAGATGTAACCTTTCTAACCCAACTGCTAAGTTCATGCCTGTACACAGTATGTAGGTCATTCACGTTTACCCTGAGTAGCCTGGAAATGAACGCTGTAAGACTTCAAAATATGTTGCCTTTCGACCCTTTTGTTGTAGCAGATTTCTCTCTCCCATTCCTCCTTGTTCATATATGGATTCTATGCTGGAAAAACACCCAGTAAGATATCACCTGCTATGCACAGATAACTGACAAATGAAATGCTAAATAAACAGCTACACTGGCGAGACAGTAAGCGGCAGCTGGAGATGTATATACCTGCATGTATATGGTATATATACAGGTACATACACCTGCAAGTATGAGGGACAGGTACTCTGAAGGAGGGAATTATTTACACCTTTACTAAATCATTGCAAACTTTCTTAGCAGTCATGGGAATTTTGGAAATACCTTAAATTTGAGAAGGGAAATATTGCCATGATTTAAAAGAATTATTGTCGCATATGCCATTAGGTTATATTAAATCCTGACCTTAGTAAAGTAATTGCTAAACTCTCTTAAGAGAAAAATTATAAGTTTTCTTGAAGGTAACGGACTCATGAGAAATTTATGTGTGTGGTTCAATAAAGGAAAATCACAGAATATAAAAGTCATTTTTAAAGGTGACATTTGCACATGTACAGTATTATTAATTTTGTCCTTCTATTGAAATATTTCATAGTCTCCTAGTCTTGCTGACCACACCAAATAAATTTTCTTGGGCCGCAGTGATGTCAGACATACTGAACGTGGCATGAATGGTAACGATAGGTGGTCGTACTGCAAATTCACCTCGTTCTGCATCTTACACCCACCCTTGTCTCCAGTCTTAGTCCCTGATGATAGTCAACAGAGATAAAAATGGAATTAAGCACAAGCAGAGTAGGCAAGGCAACCATGATCTGCGGGGGCTGAAGCTGAAGAGAGATGTACACCTCTGAAAAACAGGTCCTAGGCCGGTCTGTGTTATGTTAGGTATCTGGGGCAGTGGGTTGAGTTGCTCTCTCTCCACATCTGCAGTTCTCCGCTAATCGTGGACCTGAGACCAGTTGTTATGGTTTGAGGAACCCACAACAATTTGTTGTCATTTAGACAATTCTATCACCCAATGACGCCTCCCCACCTGGGAAGAGGAATTCTGGAAAAAGGCAAGGAAGCCTGAGGGTTGAAATATAAACAGATTTAGTAAAATAAGACTAAATGATTAACATGAATAACACTAAAGAACTAATATTGATACTGATACCAATATAAAATACACAAGGGTTATCCTCAGCCCATTCCATCAGCAGGAAGCTGTGCACTCCCAGCAGGGGACAGCAAATGTGGGACACGGCGAGTGCTGCGGCTCCAGGAGGAAGGGAAGGGCTCGGGGGTCCGGCACCAGGGCAAGGAGTTCTCAGGATCGCAGCCATCAAGGGAGAGAGAACTCCTCAGCAAACTTTCTAATTTATATTGCCGTTCATGGTATGAAATAACCCTGTTGCCCAGCCTGGGTCAAGTGCCCGGGTCTTGCCCCTCCTCATCCCTGCACGTGGAGAGCTCGGAAACACTGAGACCTTGAAACCCGCATACCACAGCTGGCTATAAAGTAAATATTTTCACAAATTCAAACACTAGAGTCTTCTAAAAATACATTTTCCCCAAACATTAGAAGAGACCTTACTAAAAAGCAAAATTACTGAAAGATAAATTAATCCTGTGTTGCTCAAACCAGGACACCACTATAAAATTAAAATCACTGCATAAAGCTGAGTGTTTAACTTTTAGATGGCTAAAGCTGACTCTAATACGGATGTGGCCTAGGGAAGAGGGAAGAAGCTGCCTGGGACTCTTGGAGGGTCTGGTGGCCATTCACAAGGTCTGAATTTTCTTCAAAATAGAGCACCAAATGTAACTTATTCCTGGGATGTTTTAAGATGTGAACAACTGCATTCTTTGTTTTCCAAAATGCCCTTTTTTTTTTTCTTTTAAACAATCTTTTTGTTCGCATGGTGTTGCAGTGCAAAGAAAGGCCAGCGCGTAGCGGAGGTGTGAGCAGAAGGGTACCACCATGGAGTGCCATTCTGGTAGACAGGGAGGCAACAGCGGGAAAGGAAAGGGGAACAGCCCCCAACACAGAGCCACCCGCAATGAAACGTGTCTCTTAGGTCATGTTAGTTAAACTGGGTAAGCAGAGGGACAGCAGTCAATGCAGGTTTTGATGTCAGAATTAATTTTTACAGATCAATACACTTTGCCTAATCAAATATCTATATGCCTTCAAGGATTAACAATACCATATTTAATTTATCTGTCCCTGGTTAGGATCAGAGTCAGGGTAGACTGTAATAATTTCCACTATAACTTCAAATCTGCGCTTTCTCAGTTAAAACATGACATAGGTTTTGTTGTCTCAGAAAATGCTTTTACGCATACCTAATGTGTGCGTGTGTGTGAATTCTCCCCCTCCTTTTCCAGCCGCAAAGAGCATAGCTTTGTGTGGATGCCCTGGGGAATTACATTTTAGCGCATCATTGTGTTTGAAACTCCAGATTTCTTAAAGTGAACATGCAGCCTATTCTCTCTTCAATCATGGAAGATTTTTTTTGTTTTTTTGTTTTTTTTTTTTACAACAGAAGGATGAGGTGCTTAAAAGAAAGGAAGAGTTTCTAGTAAACAGACCACTAAACTGAGCATCAGGAGGCCATCAGCACTTCCTTCATTCTTTTATTTGCCTGGTAACCTGGGACAAAGCATCTCACTGCTATCTTTCTTCATACAACTTTGGATTTTCCTTCCCCTTTGTTTTATCTCATCCTACTGTAAACTCTTTGAGGTGGTGTCCTTTTCTTACTGTATTTGTATAAAGCCTACAGCACTTGACTGTCTACCTGAAAATGAGAGCATATTTTGGGACAAAAAAGAGTAGAAGATGAGTGCCTCAAGGGGTTAAACATAGTAAGTAGTTGAGATAAGAAAATATTTCTTTCCATTTTGGCCTAAAATGCCTGGCCTATTTCTAGAAGGAAATTTTCATTTCTAGTAGTAGGAGTATATTGGGTGTAGTCGACAGGAATTCAGCCAGAGAGGAATACAGTTGCTAAGAAATACCTGTTTGGTGAGACGAGGTTCACCATGTTAATACAATCCATAATTTCCCATTGATCACTCAGAAATGGTGTTTTTCTAATATGCATAGTTAGTGTGTGTTGCTTGAGATGTCCCTAGGAAGAAAATGTATGTTTGGACTTGCACTGCCTGGACTTCACCTCCTACAGCAGGTCCATGTCCCTGAGCTGGGACCAGGACACCTCTTCTGGAAATCTCCCCCCATCACTTTTCTCTGCTGGGTGGCTGAGATCAGTTACAGGGAAAAGATATTTGAGGACTACAAGAAGGGAAGAGGGCCACCTCTGCATCCAGACTGGAGAGGCTGTGAGGAACTGTGGTGACAATTTTTACCTTCTTTTGTTTCTCTCTGCCTCTGGGAAGGGCAAATCAGTATTTGTTGGATTGTGCTAGTTTTTTTCAGAGCCCTGGGGATGCTTCTGTGAGCATTATTACTGCATTCTTGCATGTGGGGAGAAACTATGGTAGAGGCCAGTTGTTGTGAATATCTTGCTTCAATCAGAACTCACTGATTTCCTCAAATCCAGTTGATAAAGCAAAGCCCAAACTATCCTTAGATCTCCAGAGCACCCATCCACCTCTCTGATTATGCCCAGACCAAGTACTTCGAAGAGTTAAAAAAAAATCTATAAATTATTTCCTCTGGCCTGTTTCCTTCCCCAAGGTATTTCATTATAGGACAGGTTGAATGCGTGGGAGGGATTAGCAAGTTTTTGTAGTTTTGATCATGTGCATATTTGGATCAAACTGTTACAACATTTTTTTGTGAGATCTGCAAATTGTTTTATAAAGTAAATTTAATCCCTTTGAGCATATTGTGCACTTTATAGCTCTTAAATGATGCTTAAGCTCCAAGTTCTGTCACTGTTTATGAAAAATATGTTGTCTTCATTTGTAAAATCATGAGAATCTTTCAAGCCTGCTGGCTCTCGTTGCAGTCAATGGGATATTTTTGCTTTAGGGTCGAGGTGGAAGAGGATCAGCTCTCCTGCCACTGGGAAATGTACCTTTAAATTGTCCTGCATCATTAATTGATGCATTCTGCACTAAGCCGTGACATTTTCATTTTCTAAGCTGTTTATTAATTCCAACACTGAATAATTAAAAAGAAAAAAAAAAGCACAAGGAAAATTGTGAGACCATCACAGAAGCTGTATATACAAGACTATACAGAAGCTGTATATACATTGAAGACCATCACAGAAGCTGTATATACAAGAAAGCATGCAGACCATAGGATGGATTGCAAATGTAAAAAAAGAGCTACGTGAAAGCCAACATAATCCAGAAGCTGTATCCCCAATTATGCATGTGTAGTGTTTTTAAATGAGCGCTGCAATACCCTCATCGACTGCTTGTTTGGTACTTTTAACTACACAGAATTTGGTGTGGAGTTACAGGCTGACATAGCAAAGCAGCATAATTAACCTGCTTTCCACTATTAAATGGGACAAATGAGTACTCGCAGCCCAGAAAGCCAACCGCATCCTGGGCTGCATCACAAGAAGCGTGGCCAGCAGGTCCAGGGAGGTGATTCTGCCCCTCTGCTCTGCTCTGGTGAGACCCTACGTGGGGTACTGCATCCAGATCTGGAGCCCCCAACACAAGAAGGACATGGACCTGTTGGAGCGAGTCCAGAGAAGAGCCATGGAGATGATGAGAGGGCTGGTGCACCTCTGCTGTGAGGACAGGCTGAGAGAGTTGGGGTTGTTCAGCCTGGAGAAGAGAAGGCTCCAGGGAGACCTTATAGCAGCCTTCCAGTATCTAAAAGGGGCCTGCAGGAGAGATAGGGAGGGGCTCTTTGTCAGGGAGTGTAGCCATAGGAAAAGGGGTAATGGTTATGAAATTTCATTTTCACCTTAAAATGAAAGAGGGTGGATTTACATGAGATATTAGGAAGAAATTCTTTCCTGTGAGGGTGGTGAGAAGTTGTGGATGCCCCATTCCTGGAAGTTTTTAAGGCCAGGCTGGATGGGGCTCTGAGCAGCCTGGTCTAGTGGGAGGTGTCCCTGCCCATGGCAGGGGGGTTGGAACTAGGTGATCTTTAAGGTCCCTTCCAACCCGAACCATTCTATGATAAATGTGGGACAGCGTGTTGTCTTACAATGATCTTTTTAAAATGCCATCTACACAGATAAAGCATGCAGTGGCGTCCTATCATATTTCCACAGGGAAATTAAATAATTACAAAGGAAAATGAAAAAAGGCAGTGCATTTTGAGGGACTGTGAGGAAGCAAAGTGAAATTTGTGGGTTAGTTGCCAAGAGCCATCATTCTGTGTCTTTAGGAGAACAGCAAGCGCTTTACTCCATCTTTGTCCCCAGTGTTTCACTTTTTGTAACAATACAAAACCAAAGCAATGTGTTTTAATCTTTTGCTTCTCTGTATTGCACCTTATCTTCTCCTCCTAGGTTTCCAGAAAAAAAACAGGATTCAGAAACTTTAATAGAGGAACAGATCAGATAAATCTGTGCAGGTTTTCATCTGATTTGTATGGAAGTGACACAATGTGCAGTGCTGTGGCAAAAACACAGGATAAAATTAAGACTACACAGCCCTCAGGAAGTATTAAGATTTAACAGCAAAACTGAAACCTTATGTGCCATTCCCAGCCCCGTTGAGCTTTACAGCATGGCATTTGGATGCTGTTGTACGTGTGCTTCAAAATGAGTCTGTGCTTGGTTATGCAAATTATTCTCGTATCAAGGAACCACTATGTGCTACAAAATTAAAACTGGGAGGAAAAATAACCGCTGTGGGATAATATGCAATAAATCCACTGAAGCTGCTGGCTCTGGTGAGGTAACGTCTTTGTCCCTCTACGGATGGAACATTTCTCTATCGAATCATTACAGTTTTGCTCAGAAGCGTCCTACTGATTGAACTGCTGTGGGAAGAACAGTAATGTCAAGTGGATATCAGGTTTTCCCAATAGGAGCATCCTGCTGGGAAATGGGGTGCACCGGCGTGATGGTCTGAAAAGCTCAGCTGCGGCAGCTCTCTGTAATTGCTATTCCCTTCTGATTTCTTTGCTGAATGCACAAAACTGCTTCTAACAAACAGATCTGAGCAGAAAATCCTCGACTTGTCACCAGTGTAATACTCTGCATGCTAAGCTGGGCTTTGGTGGCTGGTTTGCCTTCATTGTTTCTTGCGATCACTATTTGATATTAAGTTTCTCATCTCCTGTTATGGTGCCAAAGCCTGACGCTGAGAACAAATGCTTCTGTTTCAATTGGTGATGTTTAATTTTTCATGAGCAGTGCAGTTTAGTGCCTCCCCAGGTAGGAGGCTCTGATGCTAATTAGCAAGGAAATGTTTTCTGCCTTCCCGGGACACATGTGGACTTGGCGTTTCAGTTCAGTTCAGTTAAACAGCTGAGCTGAGCGGGATTGGTGGTGGTTACTGCCGGCTCCACCGAGCAGCCTTTCACTACTACCGCTGCTTGAAGAAAACACCGCTCGGTTTTCTCTCCTAGCCCACACAGCTGGCAAAAGAAAGTCTTTTTTTTTTTTTTTTTTTTTATGTGGAGGCTGTTGAAGGAGCCGTGTAGTCCTGCTCGGAAGCTGGTAAGCATCACGTCCCAGAGAAGAGTGCTGTGTGTTTGTGTGAACAAAGGGCGGGCTGGGTCTGGTTCTTGTGTGTATTCTTTATTGATGAGGAGTTTGGCCTTATAATGTTAGATGGCAATTGGCTATAGACCTACAGCAAAAAAACATCTCAGACCTTCTATGATATATTTAAAGTTTGGGGTTAATTTTTCTTTTGTTTTGGTATATAGTTTAAACTAACTGCCACTTTAAGATTTATTTTCTGTGTCTGTGTTGGGTAGAAAAGCATGGTAAGGTTTTCCTTTTTCACTTTTTTTGGGTGAGCTTATATCATGGCAGTTGGATAGCACAACAGTTATTATATCCCAGTTAAAGCCTGTTACGTGGAGTATTCTGGGCATTGCTTATAGGGGGTTGTTTTGAATGTATACGTATTCTTTGCATAATTTCCTAAGCTGTTGTTTAGCCTCACCATTCATTTTTGAACAACAAGTCACACAGAATTATTTTCTTCTCTTTGATCCTGTATTGTTTGCCAGGAGGATTTTCAGCAGCAGGGTTTTTTAGTCTACTGCAGACAGAGAGTAGAGCATTAATAAAGAGATGTAAGTTGGGGAATTAGAAATACCCAATCATGATTTTTTGGGGTCTGTTTGTGCTGAAGAGAGGTGGCAGAAATATATTAACACAGGAAAACTGCCCTTATGATAAAGCAAAAGGAAAGGTTGAATGTTATGTGGACTATACCCTTTAACACCATAGGCCGAAGAGGCTGCTGCGGAGCTCGGATCTATCCGGGCTGCTCCAGGGCTTTCCACTGTAGGAAATTCCTGTTTTGGATGGGGATGTTCAGCAAATGGAAGCAGCCCTGACAGAAACTGGGCACAGAGCTTGCTTTCCAGGGCATTCAGCCGGGTGCTCCCATATTCTTCTTTCCCCTGCTGGAGCAGGGATGGGTCCTGTGCCAGCAGAGACTCCTGGTGGCCTTAGTGCCCATTAGGCATGGGGTGTAGGTTTGACTTTCTGGGGAGCTGTTGACACATCCCACACCTCAGGGAAGCAAGGAGGAGGTCTTCAGCAGTGACCTGGCTGGCATGGATGAGCCCTATGATGATCCTTGGACCGGAGGAGGGCTGCAGGGCTCCTTTCCCCTGTGTGCTGCAGAGCAGATCCCATGGAAACATTACGGTGTACATGCCTTTCCATAGAGGGTCTAAGGTTTTCAGAGCTGCTGTAGTTAAGTTTAAGAGATTCTTAGTTTGGAAAACAGAAGTTTAACCTCAGGGCTCGAGTCTAGGGCTGGGATTGCTCACAGCGGAGATCCCTAAAACCATAGCAAATCCTAAAGCTGCGCCCTGAGCACAGTTAGGGATGTTAGAGTCTGAAGGAACATAGGAAGTCAAGCCCTTAGGACTTACACGAGGCCCTAAAGGACTTACAGAGCTTCCAGGTTTATGTGTCCCCACTAGCTTTATGTGGGAGGTAGGTGTATACATGGACAGCCCAGTGTCTGAGCGCTCAAGAGGACAGGGCCATGAGCAGTCAAGAAATGTTTAGCAGAAGCCGAGTGTTGCATGGACATGCATTGGTCAGGGCTTCTTGGGTCACCATCCTCTTTGAATTCTGGTACTAATTCCACTTTGACAGCACTTGGATGCCTGCACATGCTCCTCCAGGCCTTACTGTGGGTTTCTAAACAAAGGGAACTGCTCTAAAAATGTCTCTTCTTTCTCTGCAAAATTACAGGGAGCTTGTTAATGTCTTGAAATATTTCAGATTCTTTTGCCAGAGTGGAAAACTTGAATAAAAATAAAAATTACTTTTTTTCCAAAATGAAACACAAAGATTTTATTAAAAATAATTGGAGTGGCTCAATATATTTGACTTTCTGAAGTGCTACTGATGAGTTATTTTTGTGCGAAGTTGGGGATCGTAACTGGGTAGCGTGAAATCAAGGTGCTGTGTGCGTATTTGAACAGGATGATACAAATTCCAGCTAACGGGAAACCTGGCTCTACGTGTAGTGGGATTTTAGTGTTTGCTTTCAGATTTTGGATGGGTGTACATGTTGGATGAACCTAAAGAAACAGCCCACAATTTCTTGCCCTTCACAAATCTTGACCTAATCCTCTTTCTTAAAGTAAATAAATGAGAAAAGCCAGCTGAGAGCTCACTTGTGTCAGTGAATGGCTACGAACCTCCACTTTCTTCCACCTGAGCAATGGTCATTTGAGCAGATCTTGCCGTTTTCTGCAAGTTGTGCAGGGTTTGGTGTGGTCCCTCCTGCAGCCGGACATAGGTACCAAGGTCCCAACTTTCACTGACGACAGAAACCAAAAGTTTAGTCCTCATGGAGAAGAAATCAAAAATATGACTCACAGACGCCCAAAGAGAGACTGGTTAAAAAAACACCCTGGCCCGAAGTGTGGCATTAAAAAAAAGTAATATCTCATTTTTAAGCTAAGTTATGATATTAGCAACTTTTTATTGATAGGGTGGTGACATGCTGAAACGAGGGTTTCAGAGCTCTGGGGAGCTTTTCTCTGCAGCCACGGAGACTAGAAACTTATTTCTTTTAGGTGAAAGCTTTCATTCTTATTTAATCTCATGCCTCCTGAAGCCAAGTCCTTTAAGAAAAACACTAACATAAAATGCAGCAATTTGTTGCTGCTCCTTGGGGATTTTTTTGGCAAAATTGGTCTTGCCCATCCCCTTTGTGTTCAAAGTTTGTGATCTGCACTTGCTGCAGCAAATCAGTGGGATTTGCTGAGGCCCCAGTTCCTTCTTTGGGTCAATAGAGTGCTGAGTCCTTATTTTGGGCAATACCTACCTTTGCCCTGGTATAGGGGCAACAAATTCAGTTTGATATCTGTGTTAGGCCACTTCTAATTAGTTCAATATTTTCTATACTCAAACTACGGGGTGAAAACGTTGTTTTTGAATAAGCCTGTCTTGAGCTTTTTGTTCCAGTCAGCTGCAAGTATTCCTTTCGGAAGACAGCGGACCAGCCCTGCTGAGCCGTGTGAGGTGTGTAGCTCCCAGCTGGAGCCAGGAACTAAAACACTTTGGTTTGTAGCAGCACATTTTATTTTTGAGACGTCCTGTGCATGCCACGTTCTTCAGCAGAGTTAAGCAGCCTGTGCACTACGGAAGAACTTCCAGCAATAAACCTGAGCTGAATAAATTCCGGTTTCCTGCAGCTGGGGAATATCCATATGTCACTGATGCATTCTCCCAGCTCACCTGTTGAAGTTCTAAGTTTAATATCGAGATTTAATTTCCAAAGGGATTTACTAAATCAGTGCTGTTATAGATGGGGAAGCACGTAAGCAAACGCAGATTAATTGATTGTGGAGAACTGAGCTCCTTGCTTGGGAGAAAAGTGTCGGGACAGGGTCCTGTAATGGATGTCTGGTGTCAGGGTAAAATATTGACGATCGTTTCTGTGGTTCAGGTCACTGGAGTGGATGAAATTCTATCTTACAGAAGAAAACTGATTTGCATACATTCCTGTTTGGGATGCACAATTAAGTAAGAGTGCCGTTTATCGGGCGACACAATGCTGTGTCTCTGTTGTTTCCTGTAATATTTTGTGTGTTCCGTTTCTACAGTATTTTACCTGGGACCATTCAGAGATCTAGAAAATTGCTTTCATAAATGTACAAGAATGAAAAAAACAGTGACAAAAAACAACCCCTCATCTAATCTCATCCAGTCCGCAGTTTAAAGTGGCAAACCACCAGGAATTCAGAATTAATAACACTTCACAGCTAATACTGACTTGTTAAAGATTTGTGATTTTAGAGCATCCTACTTCATTACACAGTGACGAACCATAATTTAAGTGTTAACTTCTAAGTAATTCCAATTTGTCAGTCTATACATCTCTGTTTTTTGAGGTAAGAAACGCAAAACATTGAGAGTCTTTTTATATGAATACACAGAAAAGTAGTTAGACTTATTTCCTTTTTAAAGAATTTTAGTATTTCATGCCTCCTGCCAGCCCAGCTGGGAATCTTTAAAAGCACATCTTTACAAGAGCTGACCAAGATTTTTTTGGCGTAGGGTTTTTTTTGTTTTTTGTTTTCTTTTTTTTTCTCAGAAAATGCTGATGGATCAAACTCAAAACTGTTTAGATTAATTTTTCATTTTATGGAACGGTCAAAAATGTTTTAAAACTGGAACAGGGTGCCCCTGCATTTTTAAAATGAAAAAAATCTGATTTTGTTTATATTTTTGGCGGGGTTTAAAATAAGGTATATACCAAAACTAAAAGGCAACATCAAGCAATATTTCAGTGCTATTAAAAATATTTTATTCTCCCAAATGCTACAGATATTGCTGTTTTTTTCTGACTATTTTAGGGTCATATTAATTTTCTGCTTAACCTATGAAAAAAAGCCCCAGTTCTGTCCCCAGAATTAGAAATAACAAAGACTCAGTCCATTGGGACTCTGGTTTTGCCATTGATTTTTATGCGGAAGACAGACTGGGATCAATGGTAAGGGCGGCCTCATGAAGCCTGTGACAATTATAATAAGTATGCGATAATGATAGATGGATACGGAAACATACAGATGGCAGCTGGTGGTCCATGAAAGATGCAGGGAGCCACATCCAATTTTGTGTATTGATTAAGACAGGTTTATTGTCCATCACTGTGCTGCGTGGAGAGTATCACGAGTGTCTGGTTGCTGTGTTCCTTCCCTGAGTAATTCTTGGACTTGCTCTGCTAGCGATAGTTTATTTTTTAATTACGTATCTTATTGGCTATGCATTTCTGTCATTCAGTTTTAAGACCATGTCCCATTTCCTCCACTGAATAATAAACCTTTCTTCCCAGCCTTTTTTCTCCCCTCCTTGAAATGGAACAGCTGTTAGTGTTTTTCAAGGGTTCAAGCCCCCCTAGGTACTGCGTATTTTCTGTTTTCCCATGGTTTTGGCAGTGCGGTGAGCAGGAGGAGATGCTGTGCCAGGACACGTTGTGCGGGTCTCGGCAGTACAAGGAGGGTACACACAGACCTGTCCCAACAGGGTGGTGGTCAGTGAGTAGTCTTGAGAGTACAGGTTGGAAAACCTGACGTGAGATCCAGTTTGATGAAAATGGTTGTGTGGATAGCATTGGAAACCAAAATCCTTTCTCTTTGCCAGCTGGTTCAGGGCGGTACCCCCTAATGCCAGAGCTCCTCAGCATCAGTCCTGCTGGCCTGTTCTTAAATGCAAGGGATATTTTGGGGCCAGTGGTTTTCCCATTGTACCCTCAGGATTTGCTGGAGAACCTCAGCTCTGCTGCTGCCATTTGGCCACCAGCAGCTCGTTTCAGACACAGCACCTGGTATTGATTAGAATTTATTAACATTTCTATAGTGATTTTTCTTAACACAGAGCTGGGTGTCATTATGACGCCCACTTGACAGTTGGTTAATTTGCATCTTGGAAGGGTGAAAGGTCTCATTCTGAGTAATTGCAGGGCTGACGGCGGTTGTTCTGCTAACGTGCCTCAGTGGTACCGAGGGGTCCTGAAGGAGGGGTCTCTGCAAAGCGCAGAGTCCAGTGCTGCTGCCCTGAGGGTCTCAGGAGACCTGCAAGGCAGAGAGGGGGAATGGAGGCACATCTCTGCCTTTGCGACGCTGGGGTCTATTGTCTGCTGCATCAGAGCAGCTTCTTGGAAAAGAGTTTGTGAAGAAAATAAAATGTGCTTTGGACATCAGTCCTCTTCTAGCAACTTAGCACTCGTTTGAATAATTGAAGGTTGTGAGCTCCTGGAATGAAGCATTTGTAATGAAAGCAGTGCTGCAGTTTGCAGTCTGGCTTTAACAAGGCTTGTTACAACATTTTCTAGGTTTCTTCTTAATGTCTTCTGTTATTTGCATTTCTGATCTCTGCATAGAAAATCAAGTCTTTGAGGCAACTCTAGTGGCAAAACAGAAAATTTAAGGTGCATTCACGGAAATACTTCTAGCCTTACTTGGATAAACCAGGGTGACTTCTTGATTTACAGCTATACTGAAAAGAAAATGCATTTGCTTTCCAGGAACGAGGGTGCTGGCTGCTGTTGTCTGGGAAGCAACGGCTAGCGCTGGCCTGGATGCGCCACTTGGCCGAGGCGAGCGTGTTGTCATGGCATTGGCCTCCCGCAGGAGCTGTGCTTTGACCTGAAGGGCCCTGACACAGCAGCTGTTCTGCTGGAGGGGCCACCCCAGGCATCAGTGAAAATCAGACCTCTTGGTCAAGTGTTTCCTCTCCCGCTTCACAAGAGAGCAGGGAAGGTGGGAGGAGAGTGGTACGAGGCACCAGATGATGTGCATGGAGAGGGGCCATGGTGTCCCTTACCCTGTGTGGGGCAGCCCTGGGAAGAGCTGGAGGCTCTGCATCCTCATCACGCTGCTGTAAAAGCTACCTGGTGCAGCAAGGTGATCAGTAGAGGAACTGAAAGATAACACTTTTACTCGCTTTTGCTTCAGTGTGATTATTCAGGATCACTTGATTATTTTTTTCCCCTTCTGCTCAATTTCTTTATCCAAAAATATTGGCAATGTCCTCTCTTTTCTCCCCTCTTTGGGACCTCTCAGACCACTTAGATGTGAATAGCTAGGTGTCTTTTACTCCCTTAATTGAAAGCCTGGAAAGTTTTGATCTTTTAATAAGCATATCTTTTCTTCCAGCTATTTATATGGTGTCCATACAAAATAGATGTTAACATTGCGGGAAAACAGTTTTAACCCATTTGATCAAAATGATTTTCTTTTCCTCAAGCAGAGGTCACTGTCATGTTGTCATAGTTCTCCTTGTTCCCCACTCATCAAGAGGGTCTTTCAAGTAGATAAGGGAGACAAGGACTGAATTTAAAGAAAATTGTGGCAGCCTACTCTTTGAGGCCCTCGCTGTACTTTATAAAGAAGCAAAAAGATCTGAGTACTAGATTTCATCTAGTACTCCATGTGTCTTGATTTCCCCAGGCATGTCTTCTTCTGCTTTGGCATTCAGGGCACCTTGAATGCTTGCAGCTGGTCGTGCTCAGCCCCAGTTTCCAAAAAGCTGTTGCCACCCCAGCTCTCAGGAGCAGATGCACACATGCAATGGGGCACAGGTGCCCGTATGTCCATCCCGGGTTTCAGGATGGCTGTGGGGAGACCTTAATTTCATCCCATAACGATCAGTTCAAATTCTGTGAGTATCACTACTAGTCAAAATTGGTCAAATACCTGTTCTCCCTGCTCCACCTCCTCTCTCTCCAGGGTCTGTGAGCCCCGGCCAAGGCAGGGCTCGGAATGTAATAGTTTCAAATAGCGCATATTCTGCTTAGCACTGCCTTTAGCAAACAGGTAGAGGGAAAAATTAGCCTGAGGTGATGCCCAAATTTTCTTCGAGAATCAGGCCACGCATTTTGCACAGGTCTCTGTGTTTTGAGTGCGTGCGTTATCCATCACTTGCAGAGCCAGTGAGCCAGCTATTATTCTCTGGAAGAGGCAGAAGATAAAATCTGCTGTGGATTTATGCTGTCCTGGTTCTTTTGTGTCTGACTGACTACTATCTACGTTAATATATTATACATTCCCATGTATTATAAATATGTCTATTATAAAGGATATAGGAGGCAACAACTGTAGATAAGATTGCAAAATAGTTTTCATTACACAGTTTTCCTGGATTTAGATAGACAGAACTTAGGGAAACATCTGCCTTTCTGGGTGAGATATCCCAAACATGGCTTACATCCAAAGATGATGACCTGATTTTAGAAGTTTTACAGATCCATTTAACAATATTTTTGAGAGAGAGGAAAGTGCAAAAGGAAATATTTGTATTTAAAGTAATTTTTGAAATGCTTCCTTGGGAAGGCGGGGATTGTATGAGACTTTAAACCTGATGGACTGATTGTGCTCGTACAGCAGGGGGTTCAATGTGCTGCAGATTTTGGGGAAGTTATATTAATGTTCATTTGAAAACCAGCTGATGTTTGTATACAGCACAAACCCCATGAGCCCTGCTGTCAATCTTCATATGATCAGGTATGCATGCAAAGTCAGTCAGTTTTCTAATTAGCCACCTGATCCACCGCACTGCTCCGAGCTGTCTCAGAAAGCTTTCCAAGCGTTTCAGGGAATGCAAGGTCATGGCAAACAGACCTTCTTCTTGTAGCAGCACGAGCCCTTCTGCGCCCTCTTGGCTGGAGGGGATCGATGGCCTCAAAGTAAATAAACTTGGCTACATACAGGGAGTTCAGAGGAGCCTTTGAAGACCGGAGCTCCGTCATCTCAGTGGGGATGTCAGAGCCCCAGATACTTTCTGTAGAAAAGTCTCCAAGCGGGCGTGCTCCGTCCCCCAGCGCTCCCCAGCCTGCTGACGCTGCAGGCACTTGCATGGATCCATGTAACCCCACTGCAGGGAAACTCTATTAAAGTTGCATAGCGGAGCACTCAAAGCCAAATACGTGTCAAGAATAAGGTTAAAGACACAGTTCTACCTCACCCCCGCCCCCACCATTCCCTTCCCACCCTGTATTCATTCTGTTACTTTGCCTCACTGCAGCGCCTTTTTTTTTTTCCTGGGAAAGCACAATTAGGTTGGAGAAAGAGAGTGCCCAGGGGCAGCGGAGATGCTGCTCGTGCGAGTAGGCGCTGCGCAAGAAGCTCTGCTGTCCCCGGGGATCGCCCTGGGGATAGACGTGGAGCGGTGCCATCGCTTCTCCAGTAGCATGGCGGGGAGCTGAGTGCTCCCGGTTGTTTTTAAGGAGGAGGGAGCAGGTGGAGCTGCTGCACCTTTCAGAGCAGGCAACGGCTGCCAGTGTGAGAGCAGACTCGGGGTGGCTGCTGTTTTGTAGGAACAGAGGCCGAGAGGAGGTCTGCGTGGGCAGTCAAGGGCTGGCAGCCTTACCAGAATCAAAACTGAAGGAGACATGTAGCAGCAGGGCCCAAACCGACATGATGGATTGCTGGGGAGGTACGGTGTACACTGCTTTGCTGGGGGAGGTTACTCAAAATTAATTGGTGTTATGGGTCGGGGGTGCCCTGACCTGTGCTGTCAGAGTTTAGTCTGCGAAAGTCTGAGGACAAGAGGCTGCGGTGCGGTGTGGGATGGGTGCCGGTGTGGTTGGAGCATGGCCAGCCTGTCTCTTCCTGAGCAGATGCAGCCTCGTCGCCTCATGCTCCAGAGGTGGGGTGTGTGTCCTGCGCCTGGGCCAAGAGACTACGTGCGCACACTGTGATTATTCTACAGACTATAAAGATTACTTTAAATACAGCTCAGAAGCTGGTACAGAGGACTCACTGTTGGGCTCAGTGTATTAGTGACCACTGAGAACAGAACAGTGTCTGGCTCCTCTTTTTCTTAGAGCCAAGCAGGTGGAAACCTTCAGAGAGCTCAGGGCAGTCCCAGAGGCTGTCCCGGCGGTCGGGTGGTATTTGCATTATTCAGGGGCAAGTTTTCCTGCCACTTAATTACCTTGGGTGCTTGTTTCCCGTGAAACCTGTGAGGGGGCTGCGCCTTTCCTTAGTTGCCAGCGTGGATGTGCTGGCGTGTCCCCACCACACAGTGAGTCCCGCAGGTAGTAGAGCTGCATTAGTGCAGCACTACACTAATAAGGAATAAGCTAATAAGTAATAAGCTTCTAAGTCCCTCAGGAGATTCCAGAAGTAGCTTATGAGCAGCTAACATCAAGATCTCTGCATCACACTTGGTGTGTTTTAAACCTGCCGTACGTCTTTTCTGACGCTTTGTGTGCCGGTTCACCAGCTGTCTTTCTCCTCACCACAAAGGCAGCAAGATGCAGAGAGCTGTGTGCGACCCGAGGACTTGCTTCAGGAGCAGCAGCTAGGGTAATGCAGGTCACGTCAGCTTTGTTTCTTCCCTTCGCGCAGGGTACATGCTGCCTTTCTGGGCCAAATGAGGGAACTTGCTGCAGGGAAGCACCCTGGTGCAGGTGGCTGCTGACAGTTTTGGACTCTTTAAGCAGCGCCTGCTTTTTCCATTGATGCTAACAATTGTGCTGCTAAAAACTGTAGGGAGTTAAACTCTGCAGACGTCTTTTCAGCATCTGTTTCATATCACACAGATCCCATAGCAGTATGGGATACTCAGTACCGGCTCCAGTGGAACTTATCTTCTGCTTCAGATAGATGCACTCTGAAGGTGTTTCCTTTAGGAAGCCCTGGCTAGAGGAAGAGGCATTGCTTACTTGCAACGAGGCCAGTTAGCCTGAAGCGATCCACCTGGCTGCAGAAAACAAGTTCTGCGTGATGCTACTTCTGCTTCCTCCAAATATTTGGTGTAAAGTTGAAGCATCTAGTGAGGCTCTAGCCAAAAGTTGATTGTAGTCTCTGGGGGTGTAAACCACGAGGTAGCAAAAGATATGCTTTTTGCCTTTCTTTGAAGAATTCATATCCTTGTTTTAAAAATAACATCAACAACTGAAGAAGGTGCAGGAAGGAACCATGGAAATAAGGGAAATAAGAAAATACAGTGACAGGCATTGAACACCTCAAAGAAAGCCTAAGAGGTGACTTGATGTCATATATAAACTTGTCCGTAAAGGGATAGTGACAGTAAAGGACTAGCGAAGAAAGACTTGTCAAGGACTAATAGTTGAAAGCTGATACCATTGAAATTCCAACTGGAAGTAAGTCACTACTTGTACGGCTCAATAAAGGGGCTAATGAATGTAATTTAATAACTCGTGATAGACAGAGGTCAGACCAGATAATTGCTTCATTCCTCTGGGCTTAACTTGTATGAATTCAAGAGCTGATGTACCTTCTGCAGTTTCATCAAGGAAAAAATATATGTGCTAACTAGCAGACACGGTTCCTCAACTCTGAACCAATTTGAAAATGTTTTCTACAATCTAGAATGCAGTTTCAGAGCATTAGAAGTTCAGAGGCATTTTTGCTTCACTTTCTTCTTTTTTGTAAAGTTGTTCTGAGATCAATTATCTCTGAATTATTACTGTGTGCAATTTGGCAAGTATGCATGATATATTTAAGAAAATCCTTGGAAAATAATATGGATGAAGAATCCACTAAAAAACTAATGTTTCTGAACTGAATGGTATTTTTGTCCTTTGGGAAATTAAACAAATTATTTTGCTTTCAGACTGGTAGAAATCAGGAGTAATTAAATTGAAGTCAACAGAGTGACATTTGTCAGACTGGATATAAGCAAGTTTATATTGCAGTCCACTGGCAAGGAACCTTGTAAAATGTGCTCCTTGTGGGTTTTCTGGTTTCAGCTGTTTGAATTATTCATGGTGTATAAATTATCTGATAAAGTTGAATCTTTTTTCTGTTGGTGAAGAGTTTGCAGACTGCCTCTGAATGCTGGAAATGAAGTATTTTCAGCCACTGGGTGTTTGTGGAGTTCACTTTGATGATCTGCATTTTGCTACCTGTGGGCTGGTAGCCAGCGGGTCATGTTCATCATGTGCTATTGTCCCAGCTTGGCTGAGGCACTGAGAGCTCTCAAGCAGGATGAATATACTTATACAGTGGATGGAAGTCCCTTCAGGAAGTGATGGGGAGGGAGTAGGGTCCCCCACGTCGGTGCATGCAAGACCTGTAGGGTCAGCTCTGTCTCAAGCCCCTGCAGTCAGGCAGTGCTTGGGCTGGACCAGGGCCTCCCACCCATCCTCTGTCCCCTCCATCCCAAACAAAGCCAGTTTATCCCCTCTGGAGCCTTTACCCCGCAGTATCCAGCATGTGGAGTCATGGTCATGCTGCATCACAGGCCCTGCTGCTTGTCCTCTGCCCTGTGACTGGCCCGTTACTCAGTGCCTGAGCTCGTCCATGGGGCTTCCCACTGTAGGAAAGTAAAATGCAAGTCTCCTCATGAATGTTTTCTTTCTTCTTGTGTGCATATATTCACATGCATTCGCATATTCATATATGCATGTATTCATATGCACACGTATGTATTCAGAAGGAGTAATCAGTAAGCAAAGCCTGGGGAGGGGAGGAAAAGTCTCTCCTCCTTGCGAGTTTTCTTCCTGTGTGAGGTGGATAAAATGTGTGAGAAGAGCGTGCAATCGTCAGTATGTACTCAGGGAACTAGCATTGCCTGGTGTGTTTGAAGCAGAACATTGATAAAAATGTGGTTTTAATTGTTTGGAATGGTGACACTGAAGCACCGCTCTTCGTGTTTCCTTTGCATTTAGCCTCTGTCAAGCTGTTCTTAGAATAGCCTTGGACTTGGAACGTCTGAATTTAATTACTGTTAACACTAGAGATATTTAGTCCCATTTGAGGGAGGAAAAAAAACCAGAAACTTTTGGGAGCAGAGGTAGCTTGTAAAGATAGCAGCATTGAGAAGTTTGTTAGCTGGTCTGTAGTAATTAAGCTTATTTCCATAGCAACATTATCTGTTCAGCTCCAGAATTTTGAGATTTTTGTGTGCCCAGTAATTAGAACTAATACCCTAATTTTAGCAGAGATATCACATTTGTGTTTGGTGAGAGTCTTGTAACTAAGCACATTGATTGGAAAGTGAAATAATGTTCCATTTTCCTTGATTTCTCTTTCTTGGATCACTTCAGACCGCTTAACTAGCTAAAAGCAAATCTCTGCAGTCTGTTTTTTCAGTACATAAGGCTGGTTTTGCCATTTGGGAGAATAGATGCATATATATACACGTATATATATAAAATTTACTTATTTATAAATATAAAACCTTGCCTATCTGTGCAATCTTTAGCAAAACACAAAGGCAGAGCCAAAGTACAGCAATTCAGAATGCCCATACAGTCCACATCTAAATTGCTCCAATTTAACACAGCGATGGCCTCTCTCTCTGATCAGGGATTTGCGTGGGTTACCACTGAGCCTAGGAAGGGAGGGCATCCCGCTTCCTTAGAGGCCTTTCCAGCCATGTGGTCGTGCAGTTGGGGAGCACAGGGAGGGAAGTCCCCCGTCCCATCTTGGTCTCACTCCCCACCTGCGCTTCTTGGTTTCCCTGGAACTTCCCATTACCCTCCCTAGAGCCCAGCCTGCCCATCGCAAGAGACATTTTGCTGAGCTTCCCCATGATTAAACACCTGACGAGATGCACAGCAAACAGGAGGAGTTGTGGCAGTGCGCAGGGGGATGTTTGTGAGCCCCGCAGAAGTCCCCAAACGCTGGCAGGTAGCACCCAGGGGTTGGGGAGGATGGGTGCCTACCCCTCAGCTCCCCACTGCCATTTCTGTAGGGCTGAAGACTGTGATCTTTTCCAGCCACCCTTTTAATAACAAACCAGAAAGACTACAGGAAAGATATGGCACCAGGCTGCTATATTTCCACTGAATTTGGTGCAATGACTCTGGTTTATATAATTTGGCCCCATATTACCAGACTGCCTGTTTCTTACAATCAGCCTGGCAGTATATACTATCTCATAAATACACGTTTGCGTTCCAAATTAAAACATTAAATTTTCTCCTCACTGATGTTGTCTGTGAAAAGAGTTACGAAAAACCAAGCAGCCTCAGTAGGAGAACTTGGGTTTATGTGGATTTGTGTCCTCCATCCCCTAATACCTCTCAACTGCCGCAGCACGTTGTGCTTGATCTGCGTTCCCAGCCTCGTGGGCAAATGTCAGTCCAGGCTGCGGCTATTTTGAGTTAGGTTTGCAGGGACAGGCAGCGCGCTGCTGCCTCCCAGGACAGGCAAAATGCTCCTCTCTGTCTTCTGTACCCAGCTTCTCATTTTCATAGAACTCGTCAGGACTTCTGTCTCCGAGACCTCTGTCTTCCCTCTTCCCCAGCTGCCAAATTTGCCGAAAACTACCCAACAGGTTCAAAGGTTATTAAGGAAGGACTGACAAAGGTATATACAATGTGATCATGTAAGCCTCAATTTCCTTAGAAGTCAGGCTAAAAAAAGAAGTCTGCAGTGTTTTGGCAATAAATCCCCGTGTCTAGGCAGAGTTCATAAAGACGTGTTAGATCATCTACCTACTGGGTCAACGTGGTTTGGGCTTTTCGTTTAAAGATTTTTTTCCCCCTATATTCAATTTGTTTTTTCAATTCATTGTTTAAAATAAGGCTAATGTTGGAAATACAGCCTTTTGAGTGGCACAGCAGGTTCAGCATATGCAGTGGATATAAGTGGAAAATAGCATCAGAAGACTTGTTCCTGGTGCTAATGAGTTCTGAAGGTAAGAGAACAGTTAATGTATTCATAACAGACTTATACTCAAAGATTTGTAAATAATTTATGGCTTTCCGTGAGTGGGAAGCCAACTACCATAAAGCTTGGACCCAAATAGAAAATAATTTTGTAGCAGCAAAGGACTTTGGATTTTGCAGATGCAGCAATTCAGCTGTAATCCCCCTGACAGGGAAAAAAATTATTTGGTAGACTTACCATCAAATATCTGGGGACTTATAATTTAGTCTTTGTGGCCTCCTGGGGTTCTATCACAATTTGGCATCTACTTCCCCCTAAGGAAAATGAAACTCCTTGCAGTATGACCAGTATTTTGCTAACTTGTGTTTATCTGCAAAAATTCTATTATATATCTAAATTAAAGACAGTGGAGAAATATACTGTTGGCGTATGAACCCCCTGCCGGTGATGGATTTGTGTGTAAATTGGCAGATAGTAACTATTCTTGGGAAATACTAGTGAAATAGGCAGACATACTTTGCATGTGAATCATGGTGGCCTTTGGGAGTCTGGAACACTGATTTCTTTTACCACGGATTTAAATGGCAGAACTACTGTATAAGTATGAAAACTTATGCACAAATGCTTTTTTTTTGTAAGATTGCAAGTGAAAAGCACAATGACTGCTCAATGATAGGCAGTGGCAAAGGGGACAGCTTGTAGGCTGGAGCCAGAGGAATTACCTTTGTTCCCAGTGGAGCTGTTTTTATAATGGTAAAATAAAGGTGTGAGCAATGCACTGCTGTAACCAAGACCTATTCCAAAGTCTGAGTCCACAGCCTTTCTAGTTACAATGAAGTAGCAATGCTTATGCTCCACAAGAAGGAAACGACTGGAATCTTCGCCCCTTTGGCTCAAATTGGACAATTTTAGCCCTTAAGAAGGGAAGTGGACAGAGGAAGGTCACGGTGATGAGAGGCAAGAAGTGCTGGTTGCCTTTTCCGTCCTTAGTAAGCTTGTGTGAGGACACAGAAGCTCTGCAGTCAATTGAACCAAACTGTCTTCACTTGCGGAAGTTTTCCTGCCTGCTGGGGGCCATGCTTTTGGGGGAGGCAGGGGGTTTGAAGCCCCTTGCTAACAGCCAAGCTATGATTTCTTTCTTTAAAACTCAGTTTGGGCTTTTGTACACATATTTTGGGCACATAACTCGCTGAATACTGCATTTATCTACAGCTCCTGTGAAACTGGAGAATGTTATTGAATAAATTGCAGAAGTTAATCTTTTTCTTCACTTTCCCTCATTATTGTTCTTAATTTTAGTAAGCGATAGAGAGGCCTTTTAAAATTTTTTTATTCCTTTGGGTTTTTTATTATAATCCTTTGGGTTTTGAGGACATTGGTTGGGTTAATAGTTGGAGGTACATTTTAATGAAGTGTGAGTCAATGTCCCTTGGCCCCAGGAAGGGGGTCAGTATGGAGAAGTAAGAGGTCTCTTTCCACTGACCTCACAGTTTGGTAAGGCCATTATTTATGTGAGTATGGTAGAATAAGCAAATGAATCCTATAGATTTGTTCAGTCCTCTCTTCAGTGACAACTTGAGATCTAGAAGAGATGCCTATCACTGTCCATAAGCATAATTTGAAACCCTCAATTTCAAGATTTTATGAACCATTTGTGGGCATTTTCTGATTCACAGGAAACATGAAATTGCCGTTTTAAAATTTCTGCTTTCCTAGGAGACTGTATCCAAAGAAGTTTTTTTCAAGCCCTAGTGCCCTAGCAGCAATACATAAGTTGCTGCAATGAAAGAACAGCTGAAAATACATATATATTTATAGTTTCAGCTATTACAAAAGAAGTGGGTCAAAATGAGCTATTTTACCCGTGAAACATAGTACTTTTTTGCCTTCGTGATTAAGATAAATCACCTTGGCTATCTGACTGTGATAACTATGTGTTAGGACTGACATTTAGGTACAAACTGATGGGAATCCGGTCTGCTGCATACAGATGAGGAGGCCCTAACGCACAGGCATGTCTTTGGCTTCTCTTCCTGTGATTCTTACACCTCATGCATGAAAAAGAGAATTGTGGAAGGGCTTTTAAAGGCTGCAGTATGTTGTGGGATTTATTGCAAGGAGTAGCGAGAACCGGCAAGCCAAAGAAGTGCCCTGTCATATTTTGTCTGATAAAGGGATTTGTATGGCCTTCTGCTGCAAAAGATAGGAGAAGTGGAGTAGTGTTTCTGGCTTAATGAATAGTGCATAGTAGTAAATATGAAAAAGAAGAGGCAGCAGTGTATAGTGTCTTTATTTTACACACCCCCCCTTTAAACTTTTTTCCTTTAAAATTTACATGTAGGACATCATAACCTGTAGTGCAAAATCAAACAAGAAAGCTTCCGATTAAGTGGTGGAGAATGGGGGGATTAGTTTTGCTGAATATGTTTAGGAGACGTTTTTCCCATTCTGTCTGCGCTGTGATCCAGTGGACTGAGGAGTCAAGCTCCCCTGTTAGATGGGAAGGGTGAAGCGTTAGGGGTAGTGACTGCATCTGACCTAAAACTAAGGAACTACTGGGAACTGTGAGAGGAATTTCTTTGGTGGTTTAATGGAAGACTAGTGACTGGCATTACCTTCTGGTGACAGGAACAGGATGGGGAACACCTAGATCAGAGTTCAAAGTGAAGAGCAGGCTGCCTTAGGGAGGCTGGCACCTAGGAAGAGAAGCTGCCCAGGAGGCCTCGAAACTGTGGGCAACTTACACTGGTAGCCATGGGTGCACATGAAAGCTTTGCTTTGGTTTTTTCCCCAAAAAATTCTTGGTTAAATCCTTTCATTTTGAAAGCTGTCCTGCATTGCTGCAAGGGAACATACCACTAGACAGGACCAAGTCTGTTCACACGAAACCATACAGGAGGCAGAAGTGTTTGCAAGCGTCTGCTTCTGTCTTTGAAGAGATTAGTGGCATCAACAGCGTGTGCTGGTTGAATGACTCTTACAAAGGGAACAAAGGGAAACTTCTTGGGATCTGCAGGAAGACTGATAGCAGGAAACCTTGATACCTGCTAAAGATAGGGAACATTTAAACTTCATAGCACGTGGCAGCTTTGTTATGGCTTAAATACTGTCCTTCTGGTCACCCAAATTAAGCACCTGAATTAGGAGTGTGTTGTTGCTTATTGTTGTTGAGAATTTACCTGATCCTCTTTCTGTTTATTTTAGTTTCTAATATCACGTATACAACATTATCTGGCAGCTCTTTCATTGCAGTTCATTGCTATATCATGGACTCATTGTCCATGGAAAAGTGAAAGGGAGATAAATTGCAATGTCAGTTCAGTGCTTTTGATCCTATATGGGCTCTCAATGCTTGGCATGACCATGACGTGTTTCAGACACCACTAAAATATGGACACCAAGCAAATGTGTAATGGTGTGCAGGTGCACTTGTCAGGGTTGAGACTGCAAGTGAAAAACACCTCATGAGTTTGAAATTCCAGGAAGCCTTTAGCTAAGCAGTATGTCGATAACTCTGTTAGCATTTGTTTATCACAGAATCATAGAATGGTTAGAGTTGGAAGGGACCTTAAAGATCATCTAGTTCCAACCCCCTGCCCTGGGCAGGGACACCTCCCACTAGACCAGGTTCCTCAAAGCCCCATCCAGCCTGGCTTTGAACATTTCCGGGAATGGGGCATCCACAGCTTCTCTGGACAACCTATTCCAGTGTCTCACCCCCCTCACAGGAAAGAATTTTTTCCTAATATCTCATGTAAATCCACCCTCTTTCAGTTTAAAACTGTTACCCCTTTTCCTATGGCTACACTCCCTGATAAAGAGTCCCTCCCCATCTTTCCTGTAGGCCCCTTTTCAGGTACTGAAAGGCTGCTATAAGGTCTGCCTGGAGCCTTCTCTTCTCCAGGCTGAACAACCCTTTATGGAAGGAGGTCATCTCCCAACATTTCTAAAAAGCTAAGGAAAGAATTTTCAGACCAAAACAAATACTCACTTGTGGTCATTTAAATGACCACACAAGGTGGCTGTTCAGATAACAGTTTGGCTTGTTTAGTTTTAAAAGTATTACACAACAAAATAGTTGGACTAACCTGGGAAAGGTAGGCTAGAGGACAAGGAGGTTTGTCTCCAGTTTATTAGAAAATTGTGTGTTCAATAGTGAAAACAAATGTTACAGGTAAAACTCTGGTATTTCTATGGTTATTACTTCACAGCAATTACACTGATATTTGTAAAATCAGTAATGGAGATGGAAAGGAACATCTACTGCCCAGGTATACTTAAATAAGATCTTAATTGCTGTGAAATAGTTTTTTTATACTTTTATAAAAAGCAGTAGTGCTTAGTAAAATCAGTCAAATCCTTTAGAGGAATTAAAGTGCTGACAGGCTAATACTGATCCTTCTAATTATTGAATAAATTAGCATAAAGGAAATAAATGATGCATTCCTGGATTTACAACTGAAGGTTATTTCATTAGAATGATAATTTCTTGAATTGTTTTTTTTCTGAACATTGAGATGTGATTTTTTTTTTTCAGCTGGCAGTAAAAAAGATACATAGAAATGAAAACACATATTTAAAAAAGTATACTATATAGAAGTAATTTTCTTCTATTTTACCAATCATATGGAGTTAGTCACGGGCTTTGTAGATTGCCTTTTCTCTCTGCTTGCATTAGTTGTACAGCTGGAACTTAGCCCTGTTGTTAGAAGCTTGCTCTTTGATTCAATAAATATATTTACTTTCAAATAATTTATGAAGACAAGTGCATTTACCAAAGTTTTAAAAAGTTTGCCTTTTCAGACTCACATCACGATATTGTTTGGATTAATAGTGTACCCACATTCCAGAATTCACATCTTTTCCAAGAAAAATATATGAAGTCATGTTGACAATACAGGGTGCAAGGGTATTCTGTGAAGCTATTTCAGAGAAGAAATTATAAATTAGATGTGATAATTTTTTTTTCCAGTTTGCTATTTTGTCTACTGCCTTTCTTGCTGTTTTGTTAGATAGGTGGGTTTTGCAGGGGCTGACCCCAGTATGAGAAGGGATGTGCACAGGGAGCCAGAGCGACAAGTTGGCTTTGGTAGTCAGACCATAAAAGTCTCATGAATTTCAGATGTTTTTAGACTTCAACCATGTGCTGAAAGAGGGAGGGGAAATGAAAATAAATGAATGTTATCGGACTTGCCATTAGGTTCAGAGGACTCATACTGAATTAATTTGAAGTCTGTGCACCAATCAGTCCTCGGTTCGGATGACTGGCACTGTGTTGTAAATAGCAGGAAAAACTGCTGAGTATATTGTCTAACCTCTCCTTGTAATGGCAGCATCAATCACTCTGTGATTAACAGGCTCACGGGCCCTTTTTTCATCTTCTGCCATAGTATCTCTTCCAGTAAAAGAACGGATTAGCAGCTGAGCACTTGAGGAAAAGAAAGGAGTCTTCTCTGAAGGAAACTGTATGAAAATCCATAGAAAAGCATAATTTATCATGTGTCACTTGGAATAATGAAGCACAGAGAGATACCCTCCTCATCCTGCAGAATCAATAGCTTTTAAATATAAATGGAAATATATAACTGAGAACGAGGATCATTTGTCCACTGAATAGCTGTAACCAAATTATATTGTAACTTTGATTTATAAATGCATTTTTTTCTGGATGGGGAGAGATCAGTCTAATCACATTACACATTTCTCATTTTCACAGCCAAAATCTCATTCTTCCAGGATATCAGTCAGACGATTGCCTCCTCTCACCCATGTCTTGAGTATGAATAGTTATCTAGGAAGGTTCAAGAACAGTATGTAGCAAAGGAATTCAACTGCAAATAAGATAAAGCAAAGAGAGAAAAAACTTTCCCTGCATACTAAAATGTAACTTTCTGTATGTTAAGTTTGCAGAACACTCTCTTGAAGAAGCGGTCAATTTACATCACTGCTTGTACTCTAAAAAGTAAAGAATAGTGTACACAATACGTAGCAGTGTAAGGGGTGGTTTTTTTCTGTACTGTCAGAATACTTTATTAGTAATTAATACTGTTTTTTCTCAGTACTGTCCTAGGAGAGGTTATACAATAATTTCAATTTCCAAAGTATGTGTAAACTTCTTATCAAAGCAATTCTGAGAAATAGGAAAGTGTTATTAACTTACACTCTCTCCAGCACACAGCACTAGCTGGCAACAGGTCAGTATCCCAAAGATTGCATCCTTTAGGGTTTTGGAGTCCCAAACCCTCTGAGATGAAAACTTCATTTTCTTTGACTTCTAAGACCCAGGACTTCATCCTGTCATAAAAAGTGCTGCATCCACGTTTGCAAGTTGCTCACAGTGTTTTGGTTCTCATAGCACTGTACTGCACAGGCCCAAAGCTTGTGCTGAATTGAAGCAGCAACTCAGGCAATAAAATGAAGAAAGAAAATTTTGGTAAGCTAGTTCAAATGTAATCTAGACTGGTGCTTGTGTGAAAAAAAATGAACTGGCATTTTAATAAATATTCTGTAATTTGAAAGACTTCCCTATTAACCTCGAGTGAATTGTTATTTTTTTTTTCCATTTTGATATCTTTTCAAGTCTTCTGATGAACAGAGAGAAAGAGCCTTCCCCAAGGAGCATCTTCAGCAGAAACCAAATAGTAAGTAATACAGTAGGCGTGAAAGGTACACCTTGCAGACAGCTGCTCGATTCAATGCCCTTAATAACCTGCTCTAACTTGGTCAGCCCTGAATTGGTCAGGCAGTTGGGCTAGATGATCGTTCTAGGTACTGTCCAACAGAAATAGTTATTCTAGTCTAGTCTAGTCTAGTCTAGTCTATTGTGATGGATGCCTCCAGAAATTACACTCACTTGTAAGTGGAAAGTAGCATGTGATACCCAGTTTATGTATGGCTCCCTGCTCTGTTCTTGGATTTGCACTGGTGGGCCAGTAATTTGTATTTCACAGCTAGCTTTTTGTCTCCTTTACTCGCTGTCAGATGTATAAACTAAAAAGAAGATTGCAAAATGAAAACATTTTCTAAACAGCTGATCTAAGTATTCTTTACACCCGTTCAGTTGGCCTAGTTTTAGGTGCTTCATATTAGTCATTTCATAAGAAACAAGCAGCCATATTAAAAATGAAACCATCAAGTCAGTGGATGCTTGTTATAAACTGATTTCTAATCCCATCCCTAATTTCCCACCAGGGAAGCCTAATCTTTCTGGAAGTCCACATGCTGAATTTTAGTGGTGGATAAAGGATTTCTGTGAATGTTAAGGAAAGAGACTTGGGTAAAGTTGTGAAAGTTCATCTAACTTCAGAAAGTCTCTGTTCAGGGTCTTTGTTCTACTTCTGAAAGAGCTGGACTAGACATTCCACATGAGTTTTACTTCCCCTGTCTTTGGGGACTTCCTTCGGGCTGTGAATGTTTTGTGGGAAATAACAGGTCAATAGACTTGTACAATAGACCTATCACCTAAAATGCAGAAGTCAAGTCATTAATTAGATTTTTTTGAAACTTGACTGTAAAAGTTTGTCCTACTTTGTGACTGACATTTTATGCAAATTATTTAGAACACTTGTGTATTAATTAGAAGATGTATATATTATCATATTTGTTATCTTCTTTGACAATACATGTTCTGAGCAATACAAAAAGGGTCATAACTTGGCAAATTGGCTGCGTACTCAAAGTTGGCAAGGTCACTGGGGAATTTCAGAATTTCAGAGTAGGTGTTGGGATTGTTCATGTTCTAATGGGAAAGGGCTGTAGCCGTTGATAAAATATGCCCAAACTCCTGGTACAGGTGAGAAAGATATGGTAAGCCTGAAGCCTATTTCCTGATAAGAGTAAGGGTTGTAGTTTATGGGGTGCACCTTGTCTTCTCACTTTTCCTGTCTGGCTGTTGGTTTCCAGCCATGATCTGACATGGAGACAGGTAAAGAGATGATGCCTGGCTCATCAGCAACCACAGTGAGTGTCTGTCATCTTCCATAGCTCAGCTGCACGTACAGAAGTTCAGTTTGAGGGTGGGTATAATACAGCAGAGCTGTTTAGTATAGCTTGATGCTGCATAATCCTTGTATCCTGCTTGGGATACACTCTAGATGTGTGGACAACTACAAGGGTGAAAAACTGGCTGGTTTGTTGGGCCTGCAGACTGGTAATTAATGGATCGTACTCTACCTGCAAGCCAGTTATGAGCTGAATTCCCCAGACATTGGGGTGGGGACGTATCCTGTTTAATACTTTTATCAGTGACATGGAGAAGGAGCCATGACGTCTCCCCATCAAGTCAGTGGATGACACAAAACTGGGGGGAACCAGGGGATTTGCTGGAGGGCAGGGCTGTCATCCAGAAGGACCTGGACAGGCTTGGAGGAATGGGTCAACAGAAACCTCATGAAACTGAAAGAGGACAAATGTGAAGCCCAGTGCTGGTGATGGAGTAATCCTCTGCATCAGTACAGGCTGGTGAGCACCTACGCAGAAAAGGTCCTGGGAGTTTGGTGAGCAGTGAGCTGGGCGTGAGCCAGCAGCGTGCAAAGCCAGCAGTTGCCAAAGATGGGCAACAGCATTCTGGGCTCTATTATGAGGAGAAAAGCCAGTACAGAGAGGAAGTGATTATCCTCTCTGCTCAGCACTTGTCAGACTGCATCTAGTTATACTGCGTCCAGTTTTGGGCCTCCCAGTACAGCACAAATTTTTGATATTTGAAGGAGTTCATCAAAGGCCCCTGAGATGATGAGGGCAAGAGTATTTCTCATGTGGGGAGGAGCTGATGGAACTGAGTTTGTTGAACTTTAAGCACAAATGGGTTTGAGGGGGACCTGACAGCAGCCCCCAGTGCCTACAGGGTCATTAAGGAGACACAGCTGAGCTGAGTGGTCCATGGCAGGTGGACAAGAAACAATGTGTATGACATGAAACAAGAGAGGTTCAGACTGGATATAAGGAGAACAGGAAACTGTCCCACAAGGACAGTGAAAATTGTTCAGCCTCTCTGTCCTTGGAGGTTTTCAAGACAAAGCCCTGAGCAACCTGGTCCTGAATTCAGTGTTGACTCTGGACTAGAGACTTCCTGAGGTCCCCTCCAGCTTGAAAGGGTCAATAATTCTATGACGATGGGCCTCTAAATAAACAAAAAAGATGCTGAAGTTGGAGTCCTTGCAGAAAAGGGAAGAAGGAGGTGCTAGTTTATATCTGCAAGGAGGGAAGATGTTTTTTATCCCTGCAGTCATCATGTTTTGTTTTTGTTTTTGGGGTTTTTTTTTTGTAAAATTCAAATTATAGATGAGGTTTTGCACATTTAGGAGATGATTGCTTTCCAGTTTTGATAATTATTTTATATACTAATTCTTCCAGTCATTAGACATAAATTGCAGTACTTCGCAAACAGAAGATCTGATTTATTATCTGACCTGACTAGTAATGAAGCATTTTGACAGTATCTGGGCTAATTCCCTGCTGTGTAAGCATATGTAGCTTCTTTGAAGTGAATGGCACTACATGCAATTGTACTAGTGGCAAGTTTGGCCCATTTTTATTAAAATACAACAAATAGGTTTTGTGCTCGTAAATTATTTAAATGTTCAGACAAGGACTTGCTGATGAGCAATTATAAGAAAATCTTTCCTCTGACACAAGACATGTCAGATATTGCTAAGAAAACCAAATGAATGTGATCTTCAAAGCTAAACATGTTGAACACAAAGGACATCTATTCAATAGGTACAACACGCAGATTAACACACAATCCTACATCAGCTCCAGTGCTGTTAAATCACAAAAGCTTTAAGAGGCCTTTTCCCATCCGTGTTCCAAAAACTATAAACAAGAAGATCATAATTCAATTTTTGAGTGACATCATAGAGCAGGATAGAAATATTTTACATGTTACTGTCTTTAAGACCTTCTCTGTTCTGACATTTTCTTTGGATATGCTTTCCCACTTCAATTACACAAGTGAAAATGCTTTCAGGATAGATTCAGTTTATAAAACCAAAAGTTGTGTATGAAGAGAAGGCAGTGGAGCCTAAAAGGCTGTGATAGTGTTTTCCTTCTCTTGGGAAGTGCCTCAATGAAAAGCTCATCTTTAAGGTCAGATTTTAACTTCTTTGGCAAGTAGATTGCTCTGTGGGTTGAGAAACTTGTTGAACTGTACTTATTGCATAAAAATAGCAGGTTGGTTCTGATTTTTGAGTTTTACATGACATTCTGGAGGTTGAAATCTGACTTTCATGTTGCTAATGATCCTGCTTTAAAATCAGTCAATTTTGTATATGTCATTTGTATCCTCACATCTGCAAAAGTCACTGTCTTTAGCTAATCCTGTCCAAATCACATCTCCACGAGTGCACAGGAGAGGAATGTCTATCTGAATTACTGCCGAACTCTGTTTCCAGTTACAGCAGTGAGACTAATTGTTGAAATGTGCGGAACGCAAAGATTACACTAGTAAATTGAACAATGCCAATGAAAATTTCCAGGCACTGGAACTCTGTCACCTGTGGTGACACACTACTGGGACGGTCCTTATGCTGTTTTGCCATAGGCCAGCCATTTTAGGGCACAGTTTAGGAGCTAATCTGGAGCAGGAATACCCTCTTTCAGAAGTCCTCAGTATATAAGTGTGGGTGAGGACTGGTACCATGCCAATTGTCCTCCTTGTTAGAGCGGTCATGGACATAGTGACAGTGATGTGTATTGAAGGTAGGAGTAGCACACTGAAAATGGGCCTTTACTGTCCATAACATTCTTAATATCATCCCAGCAGTGACCCGTTGTTTAGCTATGTCAGGAAGTTATGATATGACCAGAGCACAAAACCTTTGAAAATGTAGTTTGAAGAGGCTGTAGTTCCAGAGTGCTACCAAACTCAATGCACTAATAGTAATTTTCTGATTGTTAGCTGGGCATATAGGTTGCCATAATAACTTGTATATATCAGATTTTCCAGAATAAACCTCCTAAAGATATCCACCCAACAATTTATGATCATAGAATATGTTAAAAATCTATAGGAGATCTATTACAGATGCTGTTGTCTGTGTACTGCTAGAGGTACCAGGACTATCCATGACTCTACTAACAAATGGCACAGATAAACTGATGTCCTCTTGAACGCATGTTTGTCTTGGATGGAGCTAGTTGGAGCAGTGCGATCATTGCCAGGGAGTGAACTAATAATTAAGCAGCATGGGCAGTTGGTCTGGGTGCTTGTGCTCAAGCCTTGGTCTGCTCCCATTTAGCAGAATCAAGGCAGCCTTTATCCCTGACAGCTGTGCTGTTGTGCCTTGTTGAATTTCATAGCCAAGCGATTGAGTGTCAGCCCCTAAAGTGTTTCCACTTCACTTTTTAAGTTTGTGTTTTGGTTTTCCTCAATAGAAATGAAAGCACTTTTTTACTTCTACAGATACGTATTCATCTCGCTTAACTTTAAACCATCCAAAAGTTATGCATCTCCTCCGACTCCATCACCTAGACTTCAGGATAGTTGAGGTAAAGCGTGACGCATTGCCCTGTCTTAGAAACCTATCTTAGGGCTGATTGAATCCCGTGTGGGGGTGTCTCCTGCTCTCTATTCACTATAGGGAGAGAGCTAAGGGTATTAGCTTGGACTAGACACCTAAGTTTTAGATTGCTAAAATTAGCTAAGTCCTACCCACAACTACTGCATTTATCTTCGGCTTATCTTTTTCTATTTGTTTTTAATTTCACGCCTCTCTACTCACCCATTTTCTATGTCTTCTGCAGTTTTTCTCTATATTCATCATCCCACATGCACACGTTACTTCCTTTAACTTAACCATGATCTCCGATGCTGGAATGGGAAATGGGATTCTACAATACTTGTGCTCCACTCTATTTACTGAAACATTGATTTTCTTAAAGCATTTCTGTACTGAAAAAATCAATAAGGCTATATACAAGGCAGAAGCAATAATGTAGAGGCATCTTGCTAACTTATAATGAAAGAGCTGATAGCCAGAGTTGAACGTCATCCAGTGAAAGGGAAACCTCTGGTTTCTAGTTGAGGGCAAATGATAGTGTGATACTCTGACACCCGGCGTTACGTACCTGCCTATCAAGGGTAGCCGCAGCCCAACAAGCTGCAAGAAGAAAGAGCAAGCTCTGGAGAAAATAAGGGACCGTCACCTATAAGTTGTTGGCCATAATATTTTTTTGGGCCATAGTGAGTACGCAGGATCAGTCTTTTTATCTGAACATAAGTGTGAACTTCTGTGGAAATAAGTAGAAATTTGCAGACTTTTTCAGTAGAGGCTGATCTTTGTGTAAGGTCCCTCTCTCCCTGCAGGAGGGAAGGACATGCTAATAATTTCATTTGATTTGTGTAACAGCCACTGATTTTCGAGTGTTTCACCTGGAAATTTTATATTGACAGAACGTGTCATTTTTCCAGATGAAACTTCATCAATTAGGGGATGAATTTCAGGTACACCTTTCTGTGATGGATAAGCAGCAAAAGAACTTCGTTTTAGATAAAGTTTATTTAATGCTCATTTCAGACCTCATCCACTAAAGCTGCTTAACAGGAAATATCTGTTTAACTGTATGCAGGTTGTTGAGGAAGAGAAAGACGATTCTTTGGGTCTGAAGTTGCAGGTTTTCTTACTTCTTGACTATTTTCCAAATGTTATCAGCCAAAGGCAGTGCAGAAGTGCAACTACAGTTTTGTATGTTGTTTCTTGCCGATGCCTTGTGTGCTTGTTGTTACAGCTTTTAAAATGGTCCTTAAGTCATCTCACAGTGAAATGAGTCACATCATCTTTCATTCCTGTGTGGTTGGAGATTGTTAGCAGGAGAAGGAGGGAACCCCATGGAGAGACTGTGGAGAGATTGTTTTATGGATGCATATATATAGGCATTATAGACATTGCATTAGAAAGGCAGATACCCAGAGAAAGGCTTTATGCGTTGCGAGGGTTGTGTGTTGGCGGTTGCAAATGCTGAGATCACAGCTGTGGCGGGTTTCCAAGCAGACTCCTGGCAGTGAGTGGGTGAGTCCCCACGTGAGGCAGTAGCATTGCCGGGACTGGGGACCGGGTCCCCTTGGCTGCGGTGGTTCTGCGTGTGCACACTGGCAAGGCTGGCAGCAAAGGCAGGGCCTGTGATGGGGTTTTCTTCCCAAAATGGGGTCTCTATAGTGCCCATGCTGTCCTGTCCTCCACCAAATGGCTGAGCTCAACAAACTTCCTGGCAGAACACCAGGAGCCTCACGGACTTTATTTTGTACAAAACTTTCAGGAATAGGCAGCAGGATGGAGGGAGGAGACCCCATTTGTGCTCCCTGAGGCCTGAGGAGGGGATCATCATCAGCAGGATTGTAACCAGCATCCAGAGCAGGGAGGGCACAAGGAACGCCCCGTCTCACGAAAAAAAATCAGTTGAGGTTCACCCCTTTTCAGTATACCTTCAAAACCCCGGGAGAGAAGCCTGACAGGGTTGGCAGCACAAGCCCCTTTGCTTGCTGGGGCGTTGGTTGATGTCTGTGGAAGACCCATTCAATTTGTGAGCTCAGACTATGAAATAAGTGTGCCTGGGGCCCCCAGGCCAGCTGGTGTGGAGCTTCCCTGTTCCACAAAGCTCCATGTCCTCCCCTTGTCCCCAGCTGCTGTCAGAGGGCTGTGGCAGGGCAGGGGGACAGGGCAGCCTCCCGACTGTGAGACTGGGTGGCCATGGCCTGGTGGTCCATCTCCTCCTGTGGGCCATACTTGGCCACGGCCGTGGTGTCCCACATCCTGCCACAGCACATTTGCATGTCCCAGGAATGGCAGAGGACTGGGTCAGGTGACAGGAGCAGGTCCCTCCCTGTCTTGTGCTTCTGTCTCTCCCCTCCTGCCTGCTGTCCCTCTGGGCAGCCACTCCGTGGAGTGGCAGGGCCTCTGCCCCCTCTCAGGTTTCAGAGGGGATTTTGGCATCATATATGGCCTCCCACCGGGCTCTGGCTCACGCCAGGCACATGTCCCCACCGTGGCCTTCAACAGGGACTGCTCAGCTCCTCATGGAGGAGCTTTTGAACCCTCACAAATGATACATCGGGGCTGAGGTAAAATGGATACCAGGGCTGCCGCTGCCGTAGCCTGGGAGATGTCTGTGAGATGTCCCTGTGGCAAAGACTGGGTCCTGTGGCAAAACCCCTGGTCGATGCCTGGGATGTGCCTCTTCTGCTGGGCCCTAATAGCTCAATAAATTTAACTTTGTTGAAGTGAAAATAAAATCTTTGCCTCTCTGAATGTATGAGTTTTTTCAGTAACATTGGAGGCCTAGTATTTGAAATTTGTCTTTAGTGACAGTACTTTCAGAAGCTACAAAATAATCTGGCATCTTCTAATTGTCTTCATCTTGTTTGCTGCCCACAGTCTGAATGTGAAGACAAACTCGCAAACCCAGCAATATTTTTGATCAGTGGGTCCACTGCCAATGTCAAAGTACGTTATGAACCAACAGACAAACATTTCACAGATGTAATGCAATGCGACCCAAGCTTCAAGGCCAGAAATATTTAAGTGCAAAGAAAACTGATGCTTGCAGAGATACCTTAAAAATTTATCTCCTGGTACATGTAATGTAATTTTTCCATGTTTGCTGCATAGCTGAGGAATGCAAAAGCTAGAGTATGGTAAGATTATAATCAGATTCATTTGTTTTTCAATTACTGCTGGGTATATTTTATTTCTGAGGTTGGGACAAGATCCAGCATTTTTAGCCTGAATGTGGATAACACAGGTTACAGTTTATTTCTGAAAATGTGGGGCTGCTTATTTTTCGTATGTTTGACATTATGTAATCACAGATATTATAATTATAGGTATTTGTTTTTAGTGGTGAAATGTGGCTAGTGTAACAACATTCTTTAAATGGCTGTCTCCGTTTCAGTGAGAGATAAACACTTGGCAATACCCCCTTCTGCCATTTAATTAACTTGAATCATGTCAAATATGTGAACTGGGAGAAGAATAGAAATTCTTAAACCCCAGAACACATAAATAGGGCATGTGTCTGTCATGGCCCAATCCTGATATTAGTGTCAGTGTTTTTGATGCTGTATTACAGGAGCTGTAGTAAAATAGGAGGAAATCCAGGAAGGAATAAGTTGGCACAGTGAGGGAGGTGTTATAATGCAGGCAAGCACATGAGCTACTCACCAGTCATTTCAGTGAGCGTGACCGAGCCCTGCTCGTGGCAGACCAGTGGTAGGAGCTAGGTGTATTTGCTGCTGGATTTCTCTTCCCAACAAGGTGCATCAACAGGGATCTCTGGAACTGAAACAAAAACCTTTCCTATTTTCCAAAGTGTCTCTCAAAGTGGGGATAGAGAAGAGAGACACAATTGCTGGTTTTCAATTTCTTTGTTGGAAAGAGTTCTCTTATTAACTTCTGAGCCAGAATTGCTTTATTATTTAAACAAAAGTGTGGAAGTACATTATGGGTACGAACCCCATAATGTAAACAAATTGTGAGATTGCACTCTATTTAACACCCTCAGTTCACTGTATTAATGCTCCTTATTGCTTTAGACCTTGAGCACCTGAGAAGGTAAGTCATAGAGGCTTGCCTTCTTGTAACGTGTTCTGTTTGTCAGTCTGGAATCTGTTTTTTCCCCTATATCTAAATGCAGAAGTTGAGAATGGGAAGGCTAGAGAGCAGCGTTGCATTAAGCAGTGAAGCTTCTTCAGAGAGTCTAGGTGAGCTCTGTGTCAGGTATGCTCTTCTAGGTATGCTCTTCTGCGTGCTTCTGTCAAGGATGATGATGCTTTGCTCCAGAAAACATTAAATTATTCACCTCACTGATGCAATTTCCTGCGATATACTGTAGGATACACAGTTTGACATTTAGTCAGATAATCCAAGCAATATTCTGTGGAAGATTGTCAGTAAACAGTGTAAGAAGGGTCAAACAAAGGATATCCTCTTTAGCAAACATGGTATGAAATTCTAGAATAAACTGATAGGGGGTAGCTGGGGTGTGGGTACTTTGATAGCATAGGATGTTGCTTCTGCTAAGTGTTTTCTCCATAGGCTTCAGAAATTGATACCATGAAGTACTTTGTGGTCTCCTCCATCCACATATGCTTGCTACATGTAGTTTTCATCTTACCCCGGGACAGGGCCTCAAGCCCGGTGCTGGAGGGAGAAGCTTTCCCTAAAGGCTCAGTAACTCAAGGCTTAGGCAGATACATCACTACTGTAATAAGCCAGGCAGAAGCAAGAAGGGGTGGTTGGTCTGAGGAGATGTTTTTGGACCTCCTGGTGGTGTCCCTGGAAGTGACCAGTGATGTTCCCTAGAGCCTGGCTCAGCCAAGGAAACAGTGGCATTTCTGGGAACAAGGAGCCCCTGCTATTGTTGGGATATTCCCAGTTATTCCCCACTATATCCCCATCACCTCCATGTCTGGTTGAGTACCTCTGTCAGTATTCCACAGCCGAAGCAGCCATCCTGCCCTTTGCCTTCTCTCTTCTTGCAAAGCCTAGTGGCCAGTTCATCCCCTTAGGAGGTCTCACCACTGGCCGCTGCATTGCTTCTCTAACATTGATGTGGTTGTCTTAGCAACAGCAAGAAGTTTAGGGCAGGGGTGAGACGTGACCTATGTTCTGTACAGCGCAGTGCAGAATTCACATAGCTATACAAATGTTTTATGATGATCATTTCCCTTCCCTCGACGTATTATCCTGCTTTTCTTTCACCAGATGAACCTCGTTTTGTTATTTGTTGCCCATTAGGACTGCTTCTAGGAAGGACTGATAGAACCGTTACTGAAATTGTTCTCTTATAGATGGTGTTCAAAGCACCTGCTGTTTTGTTGAAATGTGCAGTTCGGTAGTTTTCCTAGCCTTACAGTGATTGTGGGATGCTATGCTAGCGACAGCAGCATGTAACAACATAAGCACCACTGCTTGTACCAAATGTAATCATCAGTGTGGCACCAGAAATGAAAACCAACTGAGAAAATGTTATCTAGTGGTAGGAAAGTGCTCTGCTAATAATGAAGCACAAGTACAGGCAGAGAGCAGGACATTATTCCTGAGAGAACTGGCAGCACAGAGACATAAGCTGCCTCTTTTGAAGAGAGAAATCTCTATGAGAAATAGGTCACACGTGCTCGTTTAGTGGAGAGAAAGAAATGAAGATGAGACCTAGTATAAGAACACAGATGGAATAATTATTTTAAAGCAGCTTCTGACTTCTTCATAGCAAGTTTCACTCACAGTGTCCCACACCTGCCCTTGCATCTCCTAACTCATTGCCTCCACTTGCCCTTGTCCTGCCCCTCTGGCCTGGGGGCTGGGCTGCCCCCTCATGTCCCTGCCATTAGTAGCTTGGCCTTGCCAGCATGGAGATTGCTTGCTTGGTGTCATAGCACATGTTGGAAATTTGGCTGGGATGGCTCACTCAGTCCAGGATCGCCTAAGCATCTGTGCTCCCTGCTTCCCGGCTCTGCCAGCTCTCAGAGCCTGGTACACAGCCGGACAGATCCGATAAAAGAAGTTAAAAGGGCTGCTACTGCATCTTGCTAGCAAGATGTAATTAGCCAGTTGGGAGCCATGGGTCTGGAGAAAAATTCTGTCTGTTGTTCCAGGAGAAGCAATATTTCTTCCTGAGGGATTTTATTCTTTTGTTATTCTCCGAAGATGGTGCCTCTGATGTCTAATCATCAGCGGGAGTTGTGGAGGGACAGAGCATGGCCAGAGAAGATTAAATCTTCATGGTTTCCAGCTGCAATAATTGCCTTTTTTAGCTGCTGTCTTGACTGAACTGTGATTTTTTTAATTTTTTTTTTTTAAAGACACTCATAACTGGCTGTAATTTGACCCTAGAAGGACAAAAATTGCATGCAAGAGACAAGTCACCCTCTGCAAATCCGTAAGCTGCGGAGGTCAAGGGCACTAAGACTTGTAATGCACGGTGTCACACAGGTGTCTCTTAGTGTGCATTTTTCTCTAGACTGATGCCTAGAAATGCTTACCCTGTTTTGGTTAATATTTCCTGGAAAGTTTCTGCCTGAAGGAGGCACCTACTGCAGAGAAACTCAGCCTCAGCAAAGGGCCTAGGCACAAACTCAGGGCAGGACCAAATCATGCAATGGGTTGTGCAGCCTGTCACGCTCGCCCAGTGTTTGGGGAGGGGGTCCAGCCTGCCAGCCCCCCTGCTTCCGAGGGTGGCCATGGGACTTTCTGCAGCTGAGCCCTTGGGTGCTGCTGGCTTTAAGCTACCTGGCACAGCAGAGCTGTTTCTCACAGGGCTTCCCATTGCAAGAACTGAATTATTTTCAATTTGCTGTTCAGGTGGTTTTCCTTTTGGGGCTCAGTCAGCACGGAGAAGGAAAATTGGCTCATCAGTTTTGCTTTTGTTTACAGTCAGTTACTCCCTCTCAAGTGGTGTCAGACCTCTCCAAGGTATGAATTATAAACATTGAGGGACCATGTTTATTTCTCTAGAGAAAGCCCTGATTCAAATATAATTAAAATCATATAAAAATGTGTGTTGCTCTTATGGAGTGTAAATTTGGACAAAATTTTCCATGAGAGGGTGCCTTCTAACCAAAGCATCTGTCAGTGTTTGAGGTTATGAAGGTATGTTCATATAGGTAGATAAATATGTGTTATCTACATGTCATGTATGATACTCAGTAGATGATAAAAATAAACTAGGGTAAAAAGAAAAAAAATAATGGAAGATGGAGAAGGTAAACTGGCAGGTATATTACTGGTGAGCAGAGAAAATTGGAAGACAGGCTGACAAGTGAGGACATGCTACTTGCTTTTTTCTGGACAGTCATTTCTGCAGGATGCATCTGTGCTGCGAGCATCCTTTGCAGCAGCTTCCCAGGAAAGGTGCATAACCCCAGATTGCCTCATCTTCAATGCATATTATACCTCATCCACATTTCAATTGATTCTGGCTCCTTCTGTTTTCAAATGTAAATACAATTCTGGGGACAATGATTGAAGTCCCTTCTCCTCTGTGGATAGGAGGTTCCATGGAGCCAATGGGATGCTCATGCCTGAAGTGGCCAGGACATGCGAATCTGCTTGGTGCACCCTGGGCCCCAGATAGGTTGTTCAGTGTGTCCCTTGATAAGTTCAGCTCCAGCTGCGCCTTGGCCTTCTTGACCCCATCCCTACACAACCAGGCAGTGTCCCGATGCACTTCCCAGGATACCTGTCCCTGCTTCCACTGCCTGTGCATTCCTTTCTTGCCCTTTAGTTTGACCAGCAGGTCTTGACTCTGGCCAGTCTCTGGCTTTCCTTTCCTGATTTCTTACACCCGGGGATCAAGAGCTCTTGCACTCTATGGAAAGAGTCCTTAAATACCTGCCAGCTCCGTTCTGCTCCCTTGTCCTTGAGGGCAGTTTCCCAGGGGGCCCTACTGACTAACTCCTTAAAGTGCTGGAAGTTTGTTTTCCTAAAATACAAGGTCCTAACTTTACTCTTTGCCTGACCCATATTCCTCAGGACTGCAAACTCCACCAGTGCATGATTGCTGCAGCCCAGGCTGCCTTCAATCTTGATGTCACTGATTAGCTCACTTCCATGCATGTTTAATTTACTCTTATGTAAATACTGATGTGATTTTACCATGGTGTAGATGTAGCCTTGGTGGGTTACTTGTAGGACTGCATAAAAGAGCACCAGCGCCTATTCCCTTGGACCAAAGCCTCAGGAACTGATGGTTCCTCATCCATAGCGGGTAGCACTAGTGCTCCCAGTGATGAATCAATGAGGAAGAGTCACTGTTGGAGCAGGCCAAAACGGAAGCAAAACAGAGGTTAATCTGCACAGGCAGGGTTCAGGTAGAAAACATGGGATCTATTTCCATTAACTAAAAATATGTGTGATAGACACATGTATCAGAGCTGGTCAGCCTGAACCCTACAGTCAATAAGGAGAAATAAGCAATTCTGGGGCCACATTCACATATGACCTATTTTATTTAGGATGAGATGAATCCTGCTGTTACTGAAGTTGCTGTTTTTCTCCATTGTGGACAGAGGGAATTAGCCATCTACCTTGTGCATATTTACCTGCATTGTAAATGTCTTAGTTCAGATGAATATGGCCCTGAAATATCTGTTGATTGATTGTGTTTTGTGGCACCTAGCTTAGGAGTTCCGGAAAAGCTGCCCAGATAGGTCTTATTTCCACTGCTCTATACCTCAGTATGTGTGGAAAAATCCTGCCCATTGTCTTTAGATGTTTACTTATGGAGGGGCAAAGGGCTTGGCATGATGAACATGTTAAAGGTTTTCTTGCCACCAAAGAAGTTTATGTCTGAAATTACTTTTATTATTTGCTGTGTAAATTGTTCTTTATATGAAGGCACTTCATCAAACCCATGTAATTTCAGCATACCTACCAGTGAAAACACTAAATACACCGTCTTTGATATCTTCAAGGGGATTGAAACAATCACCGTTAATCACTCAAAGATATGGAAATGACTTATCCAAGCAAAAAAGAAAAGCCACTTCCCAATCAAAGACACAGTGCTTGACTTTCCCTTTAGTTACACTGGTGCAAATTGAGAGTTGCCGGTGTCAATTACATTTTGTCTGGATTTTCACTAGCTTAACAGAGATAACAATCAGGCCCCCTGGCTTCTAATCAAGTTTGATATTACCCTGGTGAGTTGTTATAATCCCTTAAATGGCACCATGTGGTAAGAAATCAATTGTGTTATGAAAATTACTCAGCTTCTCAATTGTGGTAGTGTACTCTGGTTTAATTGTCTAATTTTACCTGCTAAATAAAGACAATATTCAGAGTTCTTTATTGTACCACTACTCCGGTGGACATCCATATTCGTAATTCTCAGTGTAAAAAAAGAAAGACGAATATTTTTGGTCAAGGAAGAGTTTTGAATATGCAACACAGAATAACTAGTCACTAGTAAGTACATTGTTTTAAAAAAAACCACCTTATAGTTAAATTAAATTAGCACAAATAGTCTTTGATTGCAAACATCTATATGGCATTATATAAGGTCAGAAGTATGCCAGATAATGTACCAATGAAATAACAGAGGCAATTTATACAGCTGATGTAAAAACCATACCTTGCTTTATTGTACTGGTGTCCCTTGCCATTGTCTTTGCATTTTGCTCGTTGCTTTAAGTTGGGACTCCAGCTTTTGTGAGCATTGTTAGCATTATGGGTCTTTTGGGATACACGAAAATAGAAATAGTAAGTACATAACAAATATTTGCTCATATACTGGATAAAGGCAAGTTGAACTCCCTTCCATAAGCTGTTCCTGAAAGTTATATAAAAAGTATAAAGATTTGGTTGACTATTTATTATGTTAGTAAATTCTAGGGATTTTTTTTTTTTTTAGCACGTACGAACATCTGTCAGCTTTGATTACTTGAGAGGTATTCCATACTTAGAGAGGTCTTGGTATTCTGGGGAAAATGTTCAGAGTTTTGGCTTTTGAAGGTATTTCACTTTTGCCTTTGATTGTATTCTTCAGTACAACTCAAAACAATTAGTAAAGTCTAGAATGAATCTTTTCAGAAGTTTAGTCAAAAAAAGAAAATAAGGAGCTGAGAAATATTTCTACCTCCCCCTATCAGACTGTTCCCAGAGGGCAGACCAAGCTCAGAGTTTTTAATTTCTGTACCCTGAAATAATTCAGTTCATGAAATAAGCGGTTTGAAAAAATACTATTAATTGGTTTATGAACTTCAGAAGCTGGTAAAAATGATCCCATGATATCCATTAACATGGAATGTGGATACCTGGAGCATGATTGGTTGAAAAGAGCAGAAATAGAAGTTTTTTATCTTTTCACCTGTACACAGTGTGGTTTTATTTTCATATGAGTACACAGACAGCTTGGAAGAAATTCTGTTTTCCTGTCTGCTATATTTTGTGCTCAAATGCTTGGGCATGTTTGTTGTTTTTTTTGCTGAAGGCAACCTCTTGCCAGTGCAGACAGTGCAGGTTATTTCTGCTGTTACATGCCTGTGATTCAGCCTGTGGAATTTATAGGTAACTGAGCAATAGTCCTACAAGTTCTGCTATGCACAGAAATGGTGTGTACGTGCTTCTCAGAAACTAATGCATCTAGAAGACAGTTTTGAATATTATAAATTCTATACTGGAAAAAAAAACAACCCCAAAATAAGCCCGCTGACATACCTACTCAATAGGCTGCTGTTTGCCGTTGGAGTTACCTAGATGCAAATGTCTACCGTTTGGGAATATCTTGCAGTTGCTTTGACTGTGGCTCTAAAACCAAACCAGTAGATTCAGTTCACTCAGTTGCTTGCTTGGTCATCCTGTGACCAAGGTGAATAGACACATTTTTTTCTGAAGAAAACCAATATGAATCACTGAACATTTACTTTGTGCTTGGAGTACTGTGCAGAAACGCCTCGGTGCACCGCGAGTGGAGTTGCTAGCATAAGCCATGAAAGGTGACTGTGGCATTTAGAGGCACTATGGAGTGAGGAAGTTACAACAGCTTGGTTTCTAGAAAGCCACACTACATTGCAAACGACCTGTCGTGCTTTTCACTCAGCTGATGTGTCACAACACACCGTCATCCTGCCACACTAAACTGCTATAACATGTATCGATCAACTGTGCTGTATGGGGTGTAAGGTGTTGGTTGCAGGAAATGTGGTGTGGTTGAGAACAAGGTGAGCAACAGACATAAGCAAAAACTGAAATTCTTTTGTGGTCGTGTGTGTAATAAAAAAAACCCTGATTTGTTGCACTGGGGAAACCCTCACGCACAGACTTGGATGTACGTGGTTTCTAAAGCAATCAGAATTATTGGCATAGAACCATAGAACCATA
>VZUD01000081.1:6651383-6678056 GCA_013401065.1 Cepphus grylle
AGACCGAAGCAAAGAAGGCATTCAGTAACTCTGCCTTCTCCGTGTCCTCCGTCACCATGACTCCATCACAGACTGTTCGTCCTTCTGGATAAGTTCATGCTTTGTCAAAATGTAACATCAAAACAATGGCATTTCGTGGACTTTGGATAATATTTTAGGATTTCATATATCCTCCAAAGCACAAGCTCTTCACAGAACTAAACCTTATAGTGGACTGTTAGAAGGAGTAGTGATTGCTAACGTTCATCCCCAGTATACTTCTCACACATTGATCAGCTTATTATCTGCTTGTGTCGTATTTTTTTACTTTGTTTCCTTCCTTTTTTTTTTCCCCATAAGAAAAAATGTGGCATGTGGGAAGGAGGCACTAATAGTGCTTCAGGATCATAAATTCATTATAATTGCTTTACTATGGTAGAAATTAAAAGAGCACAACAGAGGGAAGGTGTTTCATATAAAGTGACAGCTGATTTTCCTCTGCTTGCCCGTAAAATACCCCTTTATCCCAACTGTCTCTGAATATCATGCTTTATTTTCCAGAGAGAAAATTCTAAGCTTGGGGCACGTTTCATTAAATCTTTGCAAACCACTGATGCCCAGAATATGTTCTGCTTAGCACAATCACATTAATTTCAGTTTTCACAGATGTATGTGTTCCACCCTCCACATCTCTTAATCGCTAATCCAGCCTCCATGAAGAGCTTTTTGGGAAAAGCATGCCATATAAAACAAAATTAAATTGTTCTGGGGCTAGTTTCTGATCTTATGCGGAAGCTTTTGCTCTTGGCAACACTGGCATGAACTTGCATTTCCTTCAGATGAAAAGTGTAGATGTGAAGCAAAAAGCCATTCTCGTTTCAAGCCGGCCTGGTACACTGACAACACAGGGACTAGGCGTTTTCTCAGCACTATTTCATCCTAATCACTACTGGGGAACTTGAGCATGGTGGTTGTTCTGGGTGGAGTAGGTCTCACTGGTAGCTCAGGAGTTCAGTCCTGCATAGGGATTATCCCTAATGCCGAGCAGGCGCAGTGCCTTGACTGAGAAAGAGTCTGGAAAGAGTCACATATTTTTAAAATACTGTTATGTGTCAATATTCATACTTGTCAATCCTAAACTTTCCCTTTACTACTGTTTTCTGAGAGGGCAGCAAAATATACGAGTATGGGTGAGGAAGAAAAAGGGAGGAACAAACAAATAGAATACTGGCTGGGACTGTTAAAAGTGGCAGATAAGTATTTATAATAATGATAAGGACTGTGGAAGTCAAGTCTGGGAAAGGGCTTCAGTATTGAGTATTTCAGTGACAGCCAGCTCCTCTGGTTTCCTAGGATATTGGCCCCAGGTACAGGATTAATAAAATATTGACCTGACAATAGCTGCTTCTCCTGCATGCAATTGCTCATTATCTGAAAAAATAGTCCAAAGAACTTAATAAAAAAGAAAATATCATTATCTAAATTGTCTTCCTGCAATGATTTGCACATAGAAGTGTCATCGAAGGATCATTTCATCTTGATTGTGTGCCGTGCTGTGTATCAAATTACATCAGATTTATGCTGCAAGCAGACGTTCTTCAGGAGCATCTGGCTGGCAAAAGCATCTTCTAGCCAAGAGGCAATGAAATTGTATAAATCATCCCATTTCATGGATATAATTCTTCAATCAATCAGCAGAAAGGGGGTAAAAGTTATGAATGTGTTGGTCATAATACATCTGTCTAACCTGGGATATTTCCCTTTGTCTGACAGTGACATTTGAAATTGTATGGGGCAACTTGTTTACCTGTGCAGGGCCAGATTCTGCCAACAGCACGTTCAACAACACATTAGTCCATAAATAAATGTAATGGGACTGCTCGAAAAATGGGATTCTGCTCTAGACTGAAAAAAAAGTTACAGTATGTCCCTGAAAGTGTTGAACCTCAGTTAGAAGAAATGGGTGTAAGGCACAAGAAAAGATGGCCTTCCTCTTCCTGGTCTCTGAAAACTTTTAGTAGCTTGCAGTTCATGGCTAATGTTTCCAGAAAAAAATAGATGCTTGCTCCCATTCTGTGCTCATACATATGCTGGCGACAGATTTTGTGTGGAAGTGCAGTAAATTGTTAAAGGTCTTCCATTTCATGTTCAAGTTTAATTACTGTAATTTTCTTCATGCAGTTTTTCACTTTCTACTCCAGTAATAAAGACATAGATAAGTAGTAATAAGATAATACAATAATAAAGAAGGATTATAACATGAAATGGAAGTAAAAAAAAAAAGCAAAGTTTCTGTGTCAGTAACACAGCATTAAAAAGGCATTAAGAAAAATTTTTGGTATGAGAGGAAGAAGCAATTTCTCAGCTGCTAAAGATTTAATCTAAACTGTGTTGAAGACGACAGGGATTTCCTCAGAGATTATGATAAAGCTTTTACAGGTGCCCACACCAGTACTCATAGTTTTGAAGACAGCGAGATTGCTTTGTCTGGTGTTCGTATCTTTTCTTTTCAACTTCTGTATGCACTGTTTCCAAAGACTGGTGGCCTCATGGGAGAGTCTTGGGTGACCCATCTGGGTTAATAGAGATAATGTTTAATTGTTTTGCTTTGGACCTTCTACTGACACCACTGGTGTACCTGGGAGTGAGCCATGTGGCCAACATCTGCCACATGTCATTCAGTCATTCATCTTATTTGCCTGGTATGTTTGCCTTTCTTTACAAAATTGTATCTCTCTCTTTTACTCCATGATCTCTGTTTTTTCTCTTCCTGGAGCAACCCTGATTTTCCATCAAGAGGCCTTTGATCTTTGCAGAACTTGACCAAGGCCCATAATCCAGAAAGCAGAACGTTGTCATCTCTTAATCACTTTCAGCGCTTATTTAATTTGCTTCTTAAATTGAAGCAAAAGCCATAACTCTTCTACAGCACATCATTCGGATCCCTCTGACAAACGCTGACCCAGACTGCTTGTTTCTCTGCGTAGTGTCGTGCTGGTACCTTAGGTTTGGTTCAAGAATAGGTAGTGTATTACACCATGGCACTTCAACACCAAGTCTTACCTTGAGAAATTCATGGAGAGTGGCAGAGGTTCTCTGCCAAGAACCTCTATGAGAGTATAACCCAGGTGGACTGGACTGAATTTGCTTGCACAGGGACAGTTCAGCACAGGTGTCTCCAAACCATTCCTTCCCAAACCTTCTGGTAGTACCATAAACTTGTAGGCCAGTGGCCACTGGGCAGAGATGTCCAGCGCTCAGCAACTTCAGTACTGTGTATTAACAGGTTCCAAGTAGCGTTTCTCATTTGTTTCATGTGGGGCTAAAAGCAGACTGTACAGTCTCATCCCAAAATTGGGAATCCTTATATTTTGGGGAATGTCCAGGTGCTATTTCAGGTTTTGAAACAGAGTTTTAAAATTCTGTGTTCATTGCACAGAAAGAATCAGGACTTAATGCAATACTGTGTTGCTATGCCTTGTTTCAAATATATAGTACAAAAAATATGAGGAAAGGAACAGGATTTTCATCATCAGTTACCCAGTACAGATCTGAGAAGTTAATTTTTTGTATAACTGTTTTGTCCGACTTTACTCTGAACTAGTATGTAGCTATGAGCTTGCATCACTTGCTGGTATGTAAGATTCCTAGACATGCTATGAGCTGGAGTCAGAGGGAAGTTAATATACTTCTTTAATGCAAAGCTTTTTCTAGAGAGGTCTTTATAGGACCAATGTGGGACTACCCAGACATAAGGAGTCCTCCAAAACATACTAACCTCTTTCTTGCCTAAATGATATTTGTCTGGGAGGGACAGGTGATGCATGTCCCTGGCTCTCTGCAGATGTTCTCAGGTGACAGCATGCAATATTAATCACCCTGCTGTGTCCGCTGAGCTGTCATGAAGGTTTTGTGCATCCTAGAGTGCTGTGAAATCTGTTCCCCGGGGCATCCAGACCTTCCTGCATTCCTGGGACAGCAGAGACCCTGTGGGGTTGAGGATGTGAGCTGCAGATGGACAGATTTACCAAAGGGAGTCACTGGCCAGCTTAGTCATTCAGGAACACAAACAGCCCTACCTTCCTCATAGATGCCATCATCTTCATCAGATGACAAGATCCTACTTAAAACAGCTAGTAAAAAGGGATGGATGGCTTCTAGCTTCTCTTCTTCAAGGAGCTTGGAAGCAGAGGGTGGCAGGACCAATTTTAGGCTACCATCTGTAGTTGGAGGGTTGCTGGGAACCCAAATGCATCTCAAAACTGGGGAGGTTAGGACAATGAGAAATGCTTCTTTCATTACTTTGTTCTACTGTGTCTGGGTTGCCAGTGTTGATCAAAGTCATTTTTGTATCATCTCTTGGCAGATTTTCCCAGTGCACAGCGGTTGGTAATTTACAGCAGAACACTTTCAGCGGTAACCATAACTGACACGTGAAAGTGGTTTATACTCATTTAAAAGCTTGAGCAATGTAAAAGTTAGGCAAGGTTTGCAGGAGAGGTAATATCGCATATTATAACAGCTGATGTAGCTGAAAAGGTATGGGCACGTTTCCAAACACCCAGGCCCTTCTCAGGAGTGCTACAGAGACAGAGACTATAGAGAAACAAAAATCCAGCGCCTCCCTTTCAAATGTGGCATTTCTAAAATGCCTCCCAGTGCTGCAAATCAGTACAAGTTTAGAATAAGTCTGATTTATAGCCATAGCACATGTTGTGAGTCTGGAAACTCAATAACATTTTATTACCTACTAAAGAAGTTGTTTATTTAAATGATTACTTCTTGTGGCATATACCAGCAGATAAACTGTATAAATGAGTAAACTGTGTGACTGAATGCTTTGTGACTAGCCTCTTCCGTTCATTTTATGCCATTCATTTCTGAATTTATTCCACAATAAATACAGATACTACTATTACTTGTTCCAGAAAAGATAAAAAGTCTCTTCAGCTGCAGGAATCAGTGTACCTTACAAGAACCACGTGTTTTATCAGATTTTCATTCTGATAGTCAGTTGTAATTGAAATTGATAAGTTCCTATTTTCAGAGTGATAAGCAATGATAATTCATGTGATAATTCTCCCAGCTAAAAAAAAACAAACCTGGGAAGCTTTATTTGAGAGATGCATAATGAAACATGATGGGTAGATGCCTTTTTCCATGGGCTCACATTTCCTTCCCTATTAGCATGATTTTTATGGATATAAAGGGGAAAAATCAGTTTCTCATCTGACAAAATGTGTTTATCTTCTGCACATAATCTTGAACTAGCCTTTTTTTCCCCCACTATGTTCTTGAAAGTAACATTCAATGTAAGTTCATATCTGCAGCTGTTGTGCTAGTGAAGGTGCTCTCCCTTTCCTAGAGGTATGGTATCTCATTTTGAAAATTGATGTGTAGCACTTGCCTCTGTTGGTCCTCTGCCCAAAGGATTAGTGAAGGACTAACATGCCCTGTGGTCCTGATCTCACCGTACTGAGAACAGTTTCTGCCTACCCAGTGTCATGGGGAATGTTAAGGGCTCATTTAGCTGAAGACTGTGTTTGGCCTTCTTTAATCAGGGAAATTGTGTCTGGTGGAGCTGAAGCTTTCTCTATCCATATCCCTTTGCCTCTCTCCCTGATACCACTTTTTTGCTGCCCTTTTGCTGCTTGCTTGGGAGGAAGGGAGATTATTTTGATGTTACCCTAAACATTTCTTGTCCTGTCTTCCATCTCCAAAACTGCTCTGTTTCAGTCAGTGGCTCACTTTTACCAACTTGGTGTTCTGCTAATTGCTTGAACAGACTTTGCAGGTTTTTTGCTGGGGTGGGGGAGATAAGCGAAGTCCGACACTGGCACAAATGGCAGTTCTTGATGACTAGGCATGGTGGGGTGATGTACGTGTGTAGTCCCCTTCTTTTCTTCTGGGGTCCAGCTATAGCAGGCATTATATCTGTTACTAGTGAGGCTGGCTCGTAAAAGCCATCAGATCCTGTCTGGCATTGGTCATGCTTAATTGCAGACATATATTGAGGTTTGTGTTGGAAGTAGTTGCTTAGATTTCCATTCAGATAGTGCACAGACATTGGTATTTCTAGAGTGGGATTCATGAGACTTATTTTAGACTTTTACAGTGATTATTTCTGCCTGTGGCCTGTGATGAAAGTGTAAATGCTAATCTTAAATGCCTAAAAGCCAAAAGTTTCGGTATAGGGTCTACAGTGTAAGCATGGAAAGTTAGGTGAGATTGATCCCTCTGCTGATGCATTTTGCAATCATCTCCCCTCTTTAGGTAAAGTGGATAAATGTCAGCTATTCCAGCAGCCCCTTTCTCTAGCAATGGAACTAAACTGGGAGGACGAACATTTTGCTGGAGGCTGCTGTCTGCTCCAGACCCTCACACTCACCCTTACACCACCTTATGGCCACAGGTTGACTGTCGGCTGATCAGTGGGCAGGATCTCATTTCTGTGGCTGTTCTCATGTCTTAACATGAGCAACGGAAACTAGTAGAATTATTCTAATTAATTTTTACAATCCAAACTACTTCCAGAAGAGAATTGGTGGGGGAATGTTTTTAGCAATGTTCTTCCTGCATCTTTGCTCAGGGCCCTTGCAACATACTCCAGCTTGAACTGGAAGAGCAAGGCAAGCTCTGAAAGGATCTTTGGAAATCCTGTTTCCAAAGCCCTGTTAACCATCAGATCAACACAAATAATTGCTTAGTGCACTGACTCCAGTGCATGTTTCTGATGTGCAGTATAGCTTTATAGCAGTATTGTGAAATATCACCAGGGTATTACTCTTGCTTTCTTAGTGACTAATCATTGGAAAATTTGATGTTGTTTGACAATTTAGCCATTGTCAACTATAATCTAAATCTTTGCTGAGAGCAACGCTGAGTGTATGGCAGGAGAACAATAACAGTGTCTGAATTGCAGCTTTCTAGAGAAATCAATTCTGATTTTACAATTAGGCTGTTAAAGTTTCTGCTTGTTGTAGAGAATGGCGCAAGTCAGACTAATGTACTAAGACATTTTTGTCTTGGGCAGAATGTGTGTAAAATAAGCAGAGCCGTCATGACTTTTTTGTTTTTTTAACAATCCTAAAATGTAATCACTGTTCTCTAATACACATCTTAATATTTTAGTGTTTGTCACATCTCTGTATCTTCAGAAAACAACTTTGTCTATTGAAGTGCTAACATTTTCCTTAAACAAGAAACTCCAAACCTTAAACTTCATTTTCACCAAATAAATTATTCAACAAGTCATCTTTAATTATCTCCTCTTTGACTGCTTTGTTGCCTGAATTGTTCATTGCTCTTGCAGAGAAAATGAACCCCCGGATTTCCCTAATGGTTGTTGCAGCATGCAGACTCTTCAAAGGATCCCTCCCATGACCTAATCTCAGTGCTCCCCAAAGCTCACCGATGATTACTATGTTATGGTTTAGTAGTGACTGTGAGGTGGTGGGGAGTGCTTGTTGCTAGTTTTTATTATCCACAGGAAAAGCTTTGTACCACTGAAAAATGCAAGCTGCACACTGATTAATGTGCCAAAGACATCTAAGGTCATGGTTACATATAAAGTGGGAAACTTACCACATATTGATAGGATAATCAAACAGGATGGAGGAGTGAATGAACCGTACATAACAGATGTTAGCCACATCACTTAATGGACTATTGGAAAGTGCTTGGGTGGTGTTATGAGTAAGCCGATACAAGTAACTGTATGGGAGAGTAAACACGAAGCCGATACAAGGAACTGTGTGGGAGAGTAACCACTTAGCCTTCATCCTGCACCCTGTGCCTTTCTGTTTTCTTCCGTGTTTTCACAGGTAAGTAGCATGGTTGTGTTGGGTCTTGAAGGCTTCTGCATGTCTTACCTGCAGACAGACTGGAGGCACTAGCATGGAAAATCCCATCCGCTTTGTTCCCTGCTGCTTGTGAAGCATTTCTGTTCAGGCTAATCCTAAGTGATAGAAGCACCGTGTTGGGCAGCATGGGATTGTGAGAGAACGTCCTGGCAAATCAATACCTTCTGTATTTATACTGTGGGCTAGATAGCTGAAACCTCTGTGAAGACTTACTCTTCCCCAGAAAAATCTGTATTTGGATGTTACCAGGCGGGGTTGGATGTACCAGTCAATCAGTCACTGACTGACTAGACTGTGTCCTTCAGGCCAGACACTGGCAACCTGTCAAACAACTGAGGCTAACTGTGAGACTAGACTGGTGCACAGATGAAAACAATTTCTTTCCAGTACCAGGCATTGGGTGACTGTCAACACTGAGCCTGCAAAGTCCAAGTTCTTTTTTCGTGTTCAGGCCTGAGATGACTTTGTACTGAAGACAAACACGTCTAAAGAGCTATCTCAGGCTCTGTAATAACTGTCTTTGCAGGAGTTTGCAGCTGTGGCATGCTATTGACATCTGATGAAAGCGAAGCAGACAAGGCTTTCTCTTTCCCCACACCCTCCCCAAAAGAACAGCAGATTTTTTCATAAATATATTTGTACTAACAATAGTATCTTTTTTCCTTTCCCAGATTTTTTTTAGCAACTTGATTCAGTCTTTCATTCCTAAACGTGACAGGTGAACTCTTTGGGCCAAGTTTTAACTTGCAGCTTGTATTTATAAGGGAGAAGTAGGCCATGGAAAACCAGGCTTTGAAATGGAAATTCTGCCTCAGCTACAGCCACAGCAGTACTGCTCAGTGCCCTATTTTGTTTTCTTTTTCCCATCGTCAGCCAAATCAGGCTCACCGCTCCTTGTTCAAAGGAGAAGTGTTAACTTTCCAGAATTCCCTGTGCTGCTGCTTACGAGTCTTACAGACGTTGTCAAATGCCGTATCCAGTATTCCATGTCTTTGAGCAGGTCTTGAGTTTCTAAGAAAAGGCTATTCTTCTCTGACTTCCAGAGCCTTGGAGCTAACTCTAGGATACAGGGAACCCAAACAAAATAGAAGGTATGTTTTCATAATTCAGTGCTTGCATGTTATTTCTAGACAAGTGTATGCATTTCTGCTGGATAACCCTACCTCAGCTGTATGCTTCCGTCTTACCAGGCTTCCATTAAAATCAGTAGCTGATCATACAGCATACGTAGAGTAAAACATTATTGGATATTTGTGGGAACATACCTTCAATGTGTCACTGGAAAGTTCCTTAAACATCTGCTTGATAACAAAGTGAAGTGAGATAAAGTAAAGGTTAGTTGAACGTGAAGCTGGAGCCGCTATATGACTGGACAGCCGCTGTAGTTGTGAGCTATTATTAACGTATTTCTCTTTTTAAGCAAGTACGCTGTCTCTTTTGGAGTTCTTTTTGCTTCTAAATGTATGAATTCTGATCTCATTCCATTTGGAGAAGTCCTATTTTTTGGCAGATGGCAAAACTTTCTGCGGAGTGGCTTGCAAATGTTGGGGTGTGAAGCGCGGTTGGCGGTGGTGCTCGGAAAATGATCTGATGTGATTTGTGAAGCATGCTGTACTGGTATGCAGTACCTGGGAGAACGAAACCGTGAGCACAGTGGTAGCATAAAGCGTAACTCCTTGGCATTTTCTCCAGTGCTGAAACAGCAGGATTTTAGCTGACGATCTTCCCTGGCCATCTGGTGAAAGAACTTTACAGGGACTAATTATTTCCTAGATTAATATTGCTGACAAGTACTCCATGAGGCAGTGTGTATGTTTGCAGGGTGTTATGCTACTAGAAATGCCATTAATTATTTTGCCCGTGATTTGCCGAACACTGCGATTCTGTATGCTGGCGTTCTGCCCCAACATCACCATCTGTGTATATCACAGGCTATACCATAGTATTTATTTCAGATCTTTCTGGAGATTTTTCCATTTTCAGATTTAAGAGCCTGGATTAAGTAATTTTTAATGTAAGGCATTAAAACAGTCTAACTTTTTAACAGAATTTTCCTCTCAAAACTTGTCAAAATCTGCTTACTAACAATATGCTCAGTTGGGATGTACTCTCTGTCTAACTGCTTTCAGGCACTGCAGTCTACACTGAGTTTAACAGTTTTATGCATTAATTAATTTCTCCATGTGTTTTTTTTTCTCAAAAAGTCACTGTGCATAGTGACCTTTTTATACCTTATAACTAAGGTGTAATATTTATTATGCTGTAATGTATATAAAAAATACAACATTAGCTATCCATATTAAAAATATTTATGCTACACACTGAGACATGTCAATAATTTGATCACAGATATCAGCATAATGAATGTAAACATTAGAAATGTTAAAACAATGATAGAAATATTCCTGGTTTCAAAATACTAGAAATATTTTAAATAAGTTTAAATCGATTTTGCTTTCATGGCTTCACTGGATTCTGATTGATGATGATTCTCTTCCCAACACAGAAACCTGATGCAATTTCACATTTAGTCAAAGAACTGTTGCTTTTTCATTGATTTATCTATAGAGCTCGTATTAAGAATAATTTCAGATTAAAATGCCCATAGGTTCTCTTCAACCTTCTGTGTTACTTACTGTGGCTTCAAGGTCTTTTAACACTTTAAATGTACAAAACCAGTCTGATCTGACAAACTCCTGTAGGTTTTTCTGTTGTTAAAACAGATGTCCTGCCTTATTTACTGTAAAATAGAACAATCACCCAGTGGAGCAACACATATGGTATAAATTCACTGACCTATATTCGTTGGTAAAAGAAAGTCTCTGGTGAAACCTCAGGGAGGAAAGAAGCATCAAGTTATCCCTTCAGAGAGAAAAAGAAGGAATCAAAGAGTTTATAAAGCACTGGGGAGTTTATATAAAAGAAAAATATTTTCAGGGTGGATGACTGTGTGGAAAAATAAAAGGCATTTTAGACTCTTACAGTGGAAACAGAGGAAAAGTGGTGGAATTTGTACATGGAGACAGTTGGGGTGAGATAAAATGGAAAAGGTAAGATTTATGATGGGATAGAAAGAAGCACCTTTTTAAGGGCTTGGCAGACTGTGTTCAGAAGTATCACTGAGCCCAAACCCCAAAGCCAGTACATGAACTTTTCAAGAAAACAAAAAATCATCACTGATTATTGGAACAGGAACAGGTAGGATGAGACTACACAGTTCAGTACCTTAGATGATTAAACTGCTTCAGGGATACACTCTCTGTTTCTTGTCACGAGGACTACTGCAGTCAACCTAAAAACCTCTTATGAATGCCCAAATAAAACCTGTATCCTTTCTGTTTCGTTACCTTTGCATTTGGCAAAGGTTTTCTTTATTTGCACGAACTTCTTAGAGCTCCAGCACAGCATAACTCGAGAGTTTCCTCTTAATGCAGTGTCTGCCTAACCCTGACTCGAGCTGAAGAGGCGCTTTACACTGCAGTGGAGGCACCTGTGGCTTAAAGCCAAAGTGCCACTGACATGACTATTAGTAATGACGCAAAGTAGCTCTGTTCCTTATGCAGTAACTCTCTGCTCCCAGTGTGGTGTTTCACAGGGAGTCTGTGTTCCTCGGGGGGGTTTTACCTCTGGAGTAGGTAACATAAAGAAGCTGAGTCACTACTGCAACAGAAGACAAACTCTTGAACAGCATGAAGACAAGTGTTTTTACAAAACAGGCTATACGATTGCATTTTACTTTGAGCTACCGGAAGGCTAAGTGGTGGTTTTCCTTGAAGGAGTCAAACCTGTTTTTCAAAGGCTTTTCCAGAGCCCTGCCCACAGGATTCACCACTTTGGCTATAGGAAATGCTATTGCAAAGCAGGGAGCCAAGATTTACCTGACTTTAACCATATAAAAGAGTCAGGATGATTCAGGCCACAAGTCTAACTTGAATTTCCATCGAGAAGGGCCTCTTTCTCTCAGCAGGTTGTGGAGTATGCCTGCACGACTTGCCTAAACTCAATGCTTACCTAAAGTTTGGTGCTAAACTGAGTGTTTACCTAAAGCAGCTAAAGTTTGGTGAAAAGAAACCCTGCTCTGCAGAGGTGAAGTGATTTGCCTACCACTTCAATTGGCTGGAGTCCAGAGTTCAGGCCTCCAAGGCTGGGTCTCTGGCCAGGTGTAGATATTACATTGTAGGTGCCTATGCCTGAACCACCCCACGGGCAGCATTCAAATCAGCAGAGAAAATAATCTCATCTCAGTCTAGGCTAGGTACATAGAACAAGTCAGATGAATCGTGCCCTGAAAATACCTCATTGTCTCTATTGTTTGTAGAAGGAAGTTGAGGTGAGTAGTTCAGCTGTAGATGCTTGCAGAAAGGTGAGATGAGTCTGGCCTTTCATTGTAGCCCATACTCTACAAATGCTGGCTTTTAGTATCAGCAGCAAACTGCGGCAAATTGCAGCTTCTGTTGGATCTGTGCACTGGTACAGGGGATAGACTGGACTGGTTGGGAGACGAATTGGGACTTCACTCCTAATCCCAAGTAAGACAGTCTGCTTCTATGTGTTTGTTGTGGGTGCTGAATCACCACTAAACCAAAACCTAAATATTGATTCTAGTCACTTTTACCAATAAAAAAACTAAGGATAGGTTGTCGTATGTTATTACAGATAGGGTATGAACTAATGAGAAATAGGGTTAGTACCAGTGGTTCTTTAAGGTCCCCATCCACACTGTTTTCAGTCGTCTCTTTTATCATCTCACTTCTTCCCGGTGCTCTGGAGACCCCTTTTCTCACAGCAAAATCTGCCTGCTGCCCCTTCTGTGGATTACAGGACTGGGACTCTTTCTCCCATATGTCTCTTGCTCCTGATTTTCTAAGCTTTTTCTCCTTTAATTTCAAGAGCAGCCTGTTGTCACAGAAACTTGGGTTGGCTTAAGCAACGTGCAAGGGTAGAAAAATTGAAATAAAACTGAGTTGTGTAGTGTGAAATGTCTTCCCACTCAAGAACTGAATGACAGAGCATTAGACAGGATAAACTTGAGTATCACATTACAGATGATTTAAATCCGCTGCTCCCTCACAGCGTGATGGTGCCCTGTGTGCCTGAGCTACCTCTGTGCAAGGGGAGTAGGCTGGATGTGGGGTCCGAGTGCCCTGTCTTAGCTTTCCAGCTGCTATTTATATTACATTAGGTCATAGAGCATACAACTGAGAACAGGACCTTGCTGTGTGAAGTACAAGGAGTGTACAAGGAGTTCTGTACAGTCTTTGACCAAAGACCACAGTCTTTTAGCGAGTCTTGAACAGTCTTAGACTAAAGAAGAGCGTGCAAGCTAAACATACAGGGCAAGCAAGGGTCAAAAAGTAGAGAAACACCTGTGGGGAACTCGCCATGAATCAAAAAGAGGTGGAGTATGCATCTACACTGTTGTTTTGGATTTGATCTCATGCTTTGGTCAGCTTTTTCTTGAATAATTTTCAATGGTCCATGCAAGCCAAGCAGGTGAAAGACACCTGTATCATGTGAGTTAAACCCCAACAATGAATTCAAAGGTGCTACAGCAGTAAAGCATCTGACCTTATAAATTACTTAGCACACTTAAAGTTACCTCTTTTAACAAAGACTGAGGTGCAGAGAAGAACGAGCAAGCCCAGTATCACTAAAGATCAAGCGAATCTCTCCCTGCATCCCCAAACCTTAGCTTTGTATTGCAACATTTCAAATAATACCTTCTCACTGGACTGTACTTCTCAGTGAAATATCTGTAACGTATGTCATGATATTCTTCTGTCATAGCTGATCTCTGAGTTCTTTTCAGATTAATGGGATTAGACTGTTTTTCTTTAATGCTGGATATTTCTAAGCATGCTTTTCAGTTGCCTTCCACATTTCAAATAAACGATGGTGTTATCTCCCTCTTTTACTAAAAGCCCTATATGTTACATTCTGAAAGGCTTACACTGAGCTATACTTATTTCTTGACTAGTCCCATTTGCATAAGGTGCTTCTCCATATGGCTTTGTGGTCTAGCCCCTTATAAAACATTGCTGCCAGCTAAGAGCTTCTTCCCAAATGTCCTCTGTTTAAGTACGTTGCTTTGATTTCATTTGGGGTGTGTGTGCATTAATTCTAAACAGGGCAGAAAAGAAAACTGGGTGACTTCTTGCTGGAAATAATTGTTTCTGATAGTGGGGAAAGAAACAATGTGTTTGCTTAGCTGCAGATTGACTTTATATGGACAGAGAACCCAAATCTAAGTTTTCCTTAACTGTTCAAGAGGGCTGTGTACTGGCTGTAGTGTGTAGAATGTGAATGCATTCATGCCCTGTCACCATCAGGAGCTGTGTCTGCAGGTTGGTGGTAGGTGAGGGAAAAGGACCCCGGATAGCAGGGTCAAATTGTCTGTTCTTTTTCTTAGTGGTGCATCACTATGACACTTTTTATCTGGAGGGCTCTTTCTGATCCATGAGTCCTGCCCCAGCTGCCACAAACTTCACATCACATAATGGTTCCAGAATTTTCCAATCTCGCATTTTAGAAGTACCTGGGTAGCAAAAGGTCTGTGCTTTAAAGCCTTGGAATTGTCTTGCACTTTCTACCTAGGTATATTGACTGCTAGGTCATCCTTTTGTGACCCAAATTTAAATACCTTTTTTCAGGTGCCTTTCTCATAGTATGTATTCTTAGATTAACCCCCTTACGCTTCCCTAGAGAGAGAGATCAGTCTGTCTCAGCTTTTGTTTGACTAAACAAGCCACATTCTCTTTTCTCCTCTCCTAAAACAGGTTTCTCTCTCCCTCAGTTACCTTAGGTGCCATTACCTGCGTATTACATTGCATGTGTCTTGCCAGTTGGATTGCTTGATACTTCCCCAAGGCTTTACACAGAGACAATTGTGTTTGTGAATCTGTGTTGGAAATGCCTCCGTAAGATTGCATTTGCCTTCATTTGGCTGCATCACATCAGAAACTCACAGTCACACTATGATCTGTTAGTTCAAAAAGATGCGTTTTCAGCTGATGAGAGCTCAGATTTTAGCTGTTTATTCTGTTAGTAATCTGCCAGGGCAAGAAAGCAATGTTATGGGGTTGCTGACTAATGCAGAAAGCAAGTGCTGGAACAAGGACAGACCTGGACACAGCCTGATCCCACCAAAGCCAGATGTGACATCAGACTTCTCTTGTGAAACTTTCTGGTTTTAAGCAAGATAACATTGATACCGTGAAAGTCATGGGAACAGATTATTTTTATTATTGTCCTTGTCTCCAAGATAACATCCCCGATTTGTGTAAGAGCACAGAATAAGGTGAAGTCACATTCAAAACAGTTACTTTGCTTATCAGAAGGAAGCAGTATTATTTCTGTAGGGCACAGCCATGTCTAATCACTTCGCTTGCATTTGTGTTTCTCAGAAAATATCCCACAGTGGATGATAAGGATAATGGCTTCATGCCACAATTTCTCACCAAGCGATTCCTTTTCCAGGGACATGGAAAAGGCTGATGACAGGAGAGCTTTGGACCCTTTGCTCGGGAGGTGTCTGTGGAAGGTGTGTGTGCTGATGATGATTATCAAGTAATTACAACAGGAAGGCAGAAGCCAGCCCGAATGCTCACATGCTGTATCCAGATAGGAAAGCTCTTAGCATAATCTTCCGCTGATCAAACAGGGCTTGGGCTAAGCCAGGACTTGGCTGACCGTAATATTCCTCCTGCCAGGGAGGTCAGGACTAGGCCAGGCTGGCTGGGAGCTGGCGGAGCAAGCCACTGAGGTTGTTTATTTATGTGGCAGAGCAGGCAGAGGCTCCTCAGCCCACGGGAGGACCCCCTTGAGCTGAGCAGCTCTCTCCTTAGCTTTCCAGGTAGGTGTGAGGGGCACAGTCTGGCCTTCATTGCAAAGGCAATGAATTAGAGCAAGAGAAACTGTGAGAGAGCAAAGAAAGGGAGGAATTTCTCACTATCGAGTTCAGAGGAGAAAGGGATATGGTCTCCCCTGAGTGTCCTCTTTAGCAAAATACTAGGAAACAAGGTGTAATAGGGACTTATATACCCTAACTCCATACTTCACTCTTGATTGCATACCTTGTGCTTTTCTCATTTTTTCAACTTTGCCAAAATCCAAAGAGTTTCCTGGGAGTGCCAGTTCTGTCTGAGAAAGGCCAGAGCTGTTACTTGCAAGCGGGTGCAATTTCCTCCTCTATGATTATACTTCTCTGCTGTCTTCCTGTTTTTAAGCCTATTTCAGTTTCTTTTACTACTGATTTTATTTGCCCTTTCATTGCAAATAACTAATTTATCGACACTTTTTTATTTTTTATAATCCTGTTATCCATTAAGATTGATTAACTGTTTCCTGCCTTCATACTTTCCCTTAGCTTTCCTTCTGCTGTCTGCGCAAATATTCTTTGTCAGTCTGATATTGTCCTCATGTCTGTTGTGGGACAAGGCTAATTAATACAGTCTGCACTTTCCTTGTAGGTCATGGTGTGGCTTCATGCCAGCTGACTCTCACCCTTTTTGTCCTGAAATGTCAAATAAAAACAGTGGGGCAAAAATATTGGCTGTATTAAGTGAAAAAAAGTAAAAAAACCCCAACCTTTAGAATTTTTTCATCTATTATTGAAAATACTTTTTTCAGAATTAGTTTTTTAAAAACATACTTATTTATCCTTGTCATTGCTCTCCTCTTCTCTACTTAAAAAAAAGAAGATAGAAACTTTCCTACAAAAAATGTATAGAATTTTAATGGGGTGACAGGATTATTTTGACAAAAAAAATTAACCTGCTTTAGTAACCCCACAGGGGTGAAAACCTGTTCTTTTAAAGGCAGCAGATGTTTTGCTGTGAACATGTCTTGCTAGGAACTTATGCAAGGCTCAGGTGCATGTGGAGGATGAAAGCCTGCTCTGCACAGTGCTGCGCTCTAGGCAGTTGGGTAGAAGAAGGCATTTTGATCCAGAAGGTGATGGTGTGCTCCAGGCACTGTGTCCCCTCCACACAGGGTTTGGCTCTGGCTTTAGTACCAGGCGAGAAGTGGGGCAGAAGACATACAATTGTGCTCTGGAGGATTCCACTGACAATATATGTTTTTTAAATTCTGAAGCCATGAATACGACATGAATTTATTTACTGGAGTATTTCTTACATAAGCTGTTTACCAGAGTGAAGACGCTGGAAGACAGAGAAAAAACATTTCAGATTGCAGGAGGAGCAGGCTCTGAAGAAGACAATAGCCATTACTATTCAGTGGCTGATCCTTGTCCTTTGGGCTTATTTCATTGGGATTGGGAGCCCAGGAGTACAGTGAGGTTTTCCACAAGATTCCATACAGTTACAATTTTATTGACGACATTTTCTTATGTATCCCCCAGCCACGTCTACACAGGTAAACTGAACAGGGAGCCTTCCTGAGCACTCAGGCTTGATCTCCGCCTGGTTAAACCATTAGAGTGGCAGGTGGCGTATCTTTGGTCCATGATGGTTGACGCTCTCGCAAACACTTGCTTAGAGTACCTCTAAAGTTTGAACATTCAAGGATGTAGTTGCAAGTGTCTACCCTCTTGTACCAGATAAAAATGTTTGGAAGGATAAAGATGGGCCATCCCAGGCTACCTGGTGCCAGTGCCCAGGAGCATTGCTAGCCATGTTTCTTTTGTTAATCTAGGTGTGGGCTGGAAGTGTTACCATGCCACTTTCTTCTATTTATTTTTTTTTAGAGGCTTAATATTCTTTTTAATTAGAAGTATGTAATTTCACCAAGACAGCTGTGCTATGAGAACAAAAATGACTGTATTTTATGAAAAGTTAGGTGTCAAGGGGCATTTTTATTATTTGGAAAAATTCTTGCCAATGTAACTTATGAAACAACACAGCTAAAAGAAATGGGTGGAAAATGTTTGCACAAATAGCAGTAATTGCAACTGAAAGGTATAATTGTCCTATCTTTATCTGACATGATGAATTTGAAATACCATTCATTATAAAAAAATTAAATGGGACATTCTGTATAAACAAAGTAACACAGTTCACATAGGATAAGTTTGCAGATAATTTCTTTTTATATGCAAAACCTGATCCAAAGATACCATTTTTGGTGACAAGAGCTATTGTACAGAAGAACACACATATGCCTCGCATAGGAATGCAATGTAGTCTTGCATCTAAAGCAGAGCAGTTTATGTTTAACAAGTAATCTGGTTAATAAATGTAGGCATTTTCTCCCCAAAGTACCCCTGAAGAGACTTCGCTTTGTATGAATTCATCTGTCGCTTGAAATTATTTCAGTGCTTGATTTTGATGCATTTTTGTCTACAGATCCTTACTGGACTACTCGTTAAATTCTCTTCAGTACACAGGGTTTGAGCAAGGCAGATTTGAACTTCATCTGAGCCCTGTCTTACTTACCCAGGGTTTCTAGCTGCTGTGTTCTAAGTCAAGTCTGCTCACACGTGTTTTCTTCCACCATCCTCACTGCAATATTTAAAGTCAGAGCAACATAAAATAAAATAATTCCAAGTGATCCCTGAGTACCGGGATGTCTAGTCATTCCCAAGTAACAATATACAAGTACAGGAGTATAATAGCTTAGTATTTAAAATCCCTTGATGTGATTAGGATATAGGACTTTGCTAACAGACTTCATTGATCTGGTGGTATTTTTCCTCTAACATGCAACTTACTGAATGTTTTCTGGATTTATTTGTATTTGATGGGGGGGGGTGAGAGAGAGGAATGCAGGCTTGCTTTAACTTGTGGGGTGTTTTTGCATTCTCTAAACAATCAGGGATGAAACTGGTGGAGATGGGACACAAGTAGCAGAGACAAGAGGTACAAACAAACTTATTTCTTAATTATTTGGCTGGTGAGTCTTTGTTTAGATGCTCAGTTTACAAATCTTGACCAGATTTTGGACTGGGAAGAAATTAGCAAAATCAGATTAGCAAAGACCAGAGAATTCGTAATTTTTTTGCCACATCAGGGAGCAGCATTGCCTGCCAGGGACATTGCCTGTGCAGACAGCACATCAGCTCCGTGCTGCGCATGAACCTCAGACATTCTTATACCTTAATCTCGCATGTCTCTACCTGATTTCTCAGGAACTGAAATGCTTTAGTTTGTCCACGTTCTTGCTGTCAACACACAATGTCTTCCTATAGATGAGATTCCACTGTATGATCAAATACTATGGACTCTGTGATCAAATATTCCCTTTATCCTTAAAATCAATTCACAGAATCCAAATCAAGTATGCCCTAACACACGTAACCTGTCAACTCTGAAATCCGTACCCTGTGGTTTGTCATTGTTTTTGCAAGCTGATGTAAACTGAGCCTTGTGGTTTAATAGAAAAAGTCCTTGCTAAATCATATAACCATAAAGAACATCCTAAAACTCTAAGTATGTACAGTAAAACCAGAGTGCAGAAAACTTTGCATTTCAGTTGCTGCCGGTGTAGTTGTATAGTCTTTGCTTTCGTGTCTATGATAGGGGCATAGGCTTCATATCACATAGCAGAGATTAGATGAGAGACGCCATTTGATCCCTTATGCACTCACACCACTAGATTTTTGCCCACTCCTGCAAAATATGAAACTGGATGGTATTTCTCAGTTAATAAAGAGTATAGATGCTGAAGGGACTTTGTTACCTCTGCAGTTTCCCCAAGGATAAGATAAAAGAATTTTCTGCTTGCTTGTGCTTTGAACAGAACATTAGATGTCAAGACTATGGGAGACGAAGGAGAGAAGATGTAGGTTGAAACATGATTAGGTATATGTGTATTACAGAGGAAGTAATTAAGGCCTTGATAGATTTTGCAAGGATTTAAGATCTGCAGAAGCGTCCTCACAGCTTGTAACATCCTGCTTTTGCATTCTGGCAATGCCCACTGCCGTCTGCAGTGAAGGGTCTATCTCTGTCTTTTTAAAAACCCTTCTGTAAATGGTTTGTATTCATTCATTAAAAAAATAACTCTAGGCTGAAATTTACCATGTAGTGTGTCATGTCTGAAAATATATTTTAGGCATTTAAACTTAACATTATGTGCAAACGAGGAAAGACAACCTTTCACATGGCTATTCCCTACTTCTGAAATTTGCAGGTGTATAGGAATTCACATGCTAAAATTCCTACATAAGCAGTCCCTTTTTAACATGCAGCCCACAGTTAGTGTGAGATGCAGGTTTTGAGTGCAATGAAGGCAAAGGGGGAAAAGGGTATTTCAAAATGGCAGCATGGCTAGTGGTTCGGTGCAGTGACTTCTGTCAGCAGGCTTTCCAAGATTTTTCACTAGGAAGATGTCAGCTGAATATATGTTGTTTGCATTGAGTGAATTATGAGGAAATATCTCCACAACAGCTGTTATAGCATGTCTTATCAACCGTATATGTATTTGTGTAATAGACGACAGATTCCACCTCCTAATAAGTTGTTGACTATGTATTTGCAGTACAGATTTAATATCTCTGCAGATCAGATAGCGCTACAAAAAGTTTGCCAAATGATACTGGTGTATAGTTTTTGGCAACAGCCTTCTTTCCTTGGAAAAATAAAAAAGTTAATACACTGGACACAGAGAAGCTATTTATAAATAGGTCTTCTTTATGTTTTTTCAAGCTGAGCAATAATACATTAGCTGATTGAGCCCTTGTGAGATAGCTTAATATAATGCCAAATTTTATTGCCAAATAAAAGAATACAAACCGCAGAGTTATTAAAAATGCACTCTTGCAGTTTTTGCATTGTATTTACTGCCGTCATTGTCAGTTAACCAGTGGAAACTTTCTTGAAATATAGGTCATTTTCAGAAGGGTGGGATACCCAAGAGGCATCCTGCTTCTTTAGAACGTTACTCCTGGCAAGGGGGTATTTTCTTTCTTCTGCTTTTGGATATTTATATGCCCTTATTGCCTCATATAAGTTACTGTAAGTAAACAATGAGATGAGATGAACAAGCCACCAATTTTTCCATATCGAATCCATTCTGTAGTGTGAGGGCGGTAGTTTCCTAGTGTTTATTTTTCAGCGCTCTCTTTAAATCAGTTTTTAATGATTAAACCAATAGGCTTGGTCCTGCTCCATTCAAGGCAGTAAAAATACCCCTAGTAACGCTCGTAGTGCAGAGCTGAGGCACAGCAGGAGAAATGTTCATTTAACTTTAATTTTCCTTTTCTCATTTTCATTCTGTTACCACTAATAATGTTACTTTAGGAGTATTGTCTGTTAGACCAATTTAACTGCTATTTCTTTTTCAGGTTCAAGCCACTAAGCAATTACATAAAAGCTATTAAAGTGGTTATCTGACATCATGCATATTAGTCTGGTAGAAACAAACCAGGTGTGACTTAACAGTCTTTATCGCTCCTTTTGTGTAAGCATTCCAACAGGATCCCTGGCACTTTGTCATCACACATACTATCTTTGCTTTGGCAAAGAGAGGTGACAGCTCTCAGAGATACCATCCCAGGAAACACCCCCCAAAAAGTCTGAAAACAGTTGGATTTATACTCCCAAATCATCACATCGACTCTTCCATTTCTTGACTATATAAATGTATTCTGTAATATTCAACAAGGATGCCTCGGTTCACTTTGAGACTGACACCATTAAGGTCTCTTTAGAGATCATGGTAAGAATGTGCCAGTATCCTAAAATATTTGGTGTCAAGACATCCTGACTTCCATCACCAGTGGAAGATTCTGACACTAAATCTTCCTTATTATTTAATCTCTGTACACTCCAAGTGGGTGTACAAAAGCATTAGAAAGCTTACTGATTCATTGCCCCATCACTTTTTCTACGTCCGAAGTCCTACAAATGTTTCTTGTACAAACTAACAAAGCTCTTCACTAGCCAGGCTTTTCCAGACGTTAATTATTTTGATTTGAAAGCTCTCATACAGGCAGCATAGAAGTGCAAACAGTTGCCTTTCCTCATGCTGTACAGAAGTGAGAGTTACTGCACTCACAGTGCAAACACTTTGGCATGTGCATAGTTTTTCTCTTCTGAGTCATCCCCTTGACATCTGTAAGATGACTTGAGATAATAAAGTTCAGCATGTATGGAAGCGTTTGCTGGACAGGAGCTTATGGTTCTCATAGTAATTTTTTATCTATGTTGCATATATTAGTTTCTTTTATTGTTTTTTTCCCGAAGTTTCATAGATGAGTTAGAAAATAAGACTGGGAGGGAGGTCACATTATCCATTCCTCTTCTTCAAGGCAAGATAATCTAGAATCACATAATTTCTAATAGGAGTTTGTCTAAAATGTTCTTAAAATATCCTATGGTAGTTCCATGTCTCCTTACAAAATCTAAGTACAACGTTTGATTAACTACCTTAGTGGAATGCAGTGGTTCAGTATGAGACACTGCTATTCTATTAAGCATTTATCTTGCTTTTTTCTTGATGTCCTCCAGTTTCTTACTGAGCTTCCAAATACTGGCATGCCCAGAGCTGTACGTGAGGTGTAGACCTCCCCAGTTTCAAGCAAAAGTAATCTTCAGTTTTCCTGTTTGTGTAACATTTCTGCTTCCAAGAGTTGTATTACAATCTGCCTAACACTCAAAATATCTTTTATGCACATTAAAAGTGGCATATATTTTAAAATACAGTTAATACAACATATCAGATAGTCCATATCCATTCCTCCATGCTTTCTGTACTTCTTTGAGAGCACATATGTAAATTGATGTCTGCTGTTTTCCAGCGCCATCTCTTTTTATGACTGTTTCCAAACATCTACAGTATCTTTCCAATTAAGGACACAATGAGTGAATATTACTGACTACTTGGCTACTGGTGCACTGTGGATCATGAGGCTGAAGGAAGCCAACTGACAGTAGACTTCTTATTAGTAGATCTTCTTTTTTTTTTCTAGTTGCTGAAGTAATTAAAAAAAAAGGATTGCAACTTTGGATCATCAAGCTTTATCTTGGGAAAATAAAAGGCGCAGTCCCACAGACCTCCAGAAAGTAGATTTTATATTGGCATAATTGGGAAGTCCTTTGTATTGACGATCAGTCCTGTAGTTTTAATGGTATTGAAAGAACTGAAGGGGAAGAGGGCAGATGGGATGGCTGCCCTGCTACAAGTTAGACCAAAACCTGGCCATCTCCAACTATGCCTTCTTGCAGTATTAGTCCTTGTTCTGCTATCCCCTGTGTCATTACCTATTTATTCAGATTAAGAATTAGATTTTGCAAGTGGCAGAGATGGTTGTAGTACTAATTTTTCTCCTTCTTACAGATTGAAATGGTCTGCTTTATTTTCTTCAGTTCTCTTTGAGTTTCTGCTTCTTTTTCTCCCAGAAAAGACTTCTCATTCAGTAACGTATATAATTTCCCTTATAACATGGAATTTGTGATTCTAATAGAATGGGGTTTTAGGGCTTAATTAAAGAAATATGCTGTTGAATCAGGTACCATAAAATAAGTTTTTACGGATTTTTGCCTAAAACTTTTACTTGCTCTGCAAAGGCAAGTGTGAGCAATTAAGTCTATTCTTCTCTGTATGTCACTGGGAGAATGATTAATTTAACATATAGAAGGAAATGGGCACTGTAATTTTCTCTCAGGAATAATATACTGACAAAGATGTCACAGATGTGAAATGGAGGGAATTTCTTGTCCTGCTTCTTTGACACTTTTTGATGAAGAAAGATCTCAGTGTAGCATTCACATGTCAGGTTCAGCAGGGCTGATCTTTAGAGTAAGGAGCCATTTTCACCTTCAGTTTTTCCCCCACAGATGTTAGCAGAATCCTGGGACTGCTGGCCATTGCTAAGTGCTTTTAAAATAAATACTTATTTTAGTATATAGATATACAAGACAAGTGTTTTGAGTGATCTTCTGAGATTTGCAATTTGGCAAATGCTCTCATTAACTGTGTGGCACTAATTTACCTGCACTAAGTAGATTTCTATAGGGTTCCCATTCCTTATGTGTCCTTTCTTTTTGTCATCTAACCATGGCGACACTATTAAATGCCCTGGCCAGGACAGATAGAGACAGCCTAAAACTCAATAGAGTTAAAAATAAATACCGTGGCATGAAGGAGGATTGTATCCTTCTCTTTGCTGAGGGCATGTGCCTGCCAGTTTTACCTGAGCTACCGTAACTCACTGGTTAATATCAATACCGTGTCTCGCCACATCCTTGCTGGCTCCAGCATTATCGCTGCTCCTAACCCAAGAGCAGGGCTCTTAACTGCAAAGAAGCTTTACATTATGGGTGGTCCTTGCTCCATTCCTGGAGTGCTGAGCAAATGATGACTGATACAGTTTCTGGGTACTATTTGGGGCAAAATGTACTGTGTTGGAGATACGAATAGTGATTTCAGGCTCTCAGCCCTGCACTGTGTCTTGTTCAGTGGAGTTTCCAGCAGCGTGTCGTGAAATCATCCTTGGTTCCTCTTCCTGTGAAGCTATTGCTATTAGAATCATGGAATAATTTAGTGGGAAAGGCCTTCTAGAGGACACAAGCGCTACTCACAGGTGGACCAACTTCCCCATTAGGTCAGGTTACTCAGGGCCTTTTTGAGTCAAATTTTGAAAATCTCAAAGGATGGAGATCACATAACCCCTCAGGACCAGTGCTTCACCCCGTCATGATTTTTTCCCCCACTATGTTCAGTTAAAATGTTCCTTATTTCAACTTATTCTTCTTTTTGCTTCTTCTCCTTTAGCTGGACACCTATGAGATGAGTCTGGCTCCATCTTCTCTATTATTCCCCTTCTTATGTGGTTGAGGACAGCTATTAGGTCCCCCCATGCTCCTCTGTTCCAGGCTGAACTAAGCCAGATCCCTCAGCCTCTCTTTGTACATCATGTGCTCCAGACCTGTAACCATCTTGGTGGCCCTCCTCTGGATCCTCTCCAGTATCAGCATACTGAGGCCCCACATCTGGAAACAGTTCTCCAGATGCCTCATGCATGCCAAGCAGAGAGAAGGATCGCTTCCTTGACCTGCTGGCTACTGTCTTGCTAATGCAGCCTGGTACATGGTTAGCCTTCACTGCTGACTCATGTTCAGCTTGCCCTCCACCAGCACTTGTCCTCCAACCAGCTCCACCAGCAAAGCTGGAAAGTCTTGAGCAGACTTGGGAGACTACATCCTTCTCCCTTCAGTTTGCAAACACAGTCAAACTGGAGAAAGAAGGAAGGGAACTTACATGTTCTTCCTTTGCAGTACCCCAGAACTAATTTCTGTGTTTTGCCCAAAAGCTCAACTGGTCTTTGGCACATGCTGCAAAACCCGAACCTCTTCCCAGCTTCAGAAGGAGGGAAGACCATTTTATGGTTGGGGTAAGTAGAGAGTGGGACTACTGTAAGCTGAGGCATGCAGCTTGAAAGAAACACCCCTTTCTCCTTGGGCTGAGTGCTTGCTGGTTTTCATTTAGTTGATTTGTACCCGATACATACAAAAGATCCCTGATGCACAACTGTGGGTGCTAATTAACAATGTAAAAAAATAAATAAGAGCATAAAGCTCTTAAATCTTATCCTTTTATTGTATATAAATTTGCTGTTGATAAATGCAGAAAGTTCACAATGAAAGTATTTCTTATTTATATGTTAGGAGTGCATGGTAATAGAGTGCATGGAAAATAGAAAGGTGACAGAGTGCTAAAGCTGAATCAGATTTCTGTTAATTTATGAAAATGAGAGTGCAATCTTTTGACACACAAGTTGCTGTAAATGTTTTTTGAGCAATATATACAAATTTTTTTAAGCAGAACAAATGTAATTGTTTATGGAGCAGTGGTCACTGTGAAGTACTTGTGTACTTAGTGCTTGATTCACTTTTGGAATCAGTAGCAGCAGGCAGGTAACGCATTAGTTGTGCTTGACCTTTCTGAATAATAAGATCTTTAAGATTTTGCGTTCTGCCTTCTGTGCTCTTAAATGAGAACTTCCTTGCCAGTTTGCCCTTGGTGAGCCCTCAGCCACCACAGACACATGGCATACGGCGGGCAGCATGGCATCTCAGCTTGTAGCTTCTTGGTCAGTCAGACCATATATAATTATATATGTTCCTCCCTAACAGCTGGAATTGCACCTGGAAACCTACTTTATGTACTTTGCAGAGCCTGGTAGGAGGGTACAACTGTGAATAAAAACACAAAACACACTTAGCTTTATGCCCTTCAGTCGGTCATTGTAACTGAGGTAACCAGGGTCCTCTAGTCCAGAGCTCAGTGTGGATTTTACCACAGTTTTCATCTTGACGCTGTTTTAAAAAACACATTGACGGTGTTTTTTTCCCGTGCCTCCTATGTCTCAAGTCACAAGGAAAAATATTTTGGAAATGTAGATCAGATTATGGAAGGTGTTTTTTACTGTAGTTAAAGCAAATGAGCATAATTTCTGATAATGCTTTACATTTCCTTTGATTTTTACTGATGGGTTGCCTCTGTGTATGTGCAGTAATGTTTCTGAAGGTTTGACTCCAGTGACGTTTTTGAAAGTTTGACAGCATTACAGAACTGGTGGTGGTTCAAACTGAAGCGTGCAAACCTAGCAATCTAAAATTAGGGTCCTAAATTCATATTTAGGCATTCAGTTAAGAACTGACACATTTACCTGCCGTTGAATTCAATAGAGTTCAGAAAATGATGCGGAAAGACAGTTTACCCTTGGCTACACTTGAAGTTAAACTGAGTTCAGCACCAGTTGTAACTGCTTTATCAGCAGTGGGTAAATTTGCTGCAGTAGACAAAGCTTCTGAGTTTCTGGGTTTTGCTCAATAGGAAGCAAATTTATGAACTTTTTTATGTTTGAGTGTTATATCTAAATATATATTTTTCTGTCTCCCAGATGTTTCTTAGAAGGCAGGGAAGATTT
>VZUD01000081.1:6678098-6701061 GCA_013401065.1 Cepphus grylle
TAATTTTGGAAACATTTCACAATCCCCTTTCTATGTCAAGATTTTGTGCTGTACATAAATAAATTAGGCAGTGTTTTGGGGCCCAGCGCATCCACCATCCAGCTGTTGCTGATTTTATGATAAACTGCAGTTCGTGTTTTTGGATAGAGGGGGACATAGTAAGTTGCTGTCTGGGCTCTGCAGGGTGAAGGTGCTTGGAAAGGATGGCCTGGATCCCTTTGCTGCTCCCTCCCTTCTGATGGAGGAGAACAACAGGAGCTAATGGTGCATCTCTCACCTTCACTACTATCTCCTATTTATATTAGCAGCACTGTGCCCAACAGTGCCAAGTGGTGAAGCTGTACATGCATGGTGGCCCTGCTAGGATCCAGGGGCAAATGGAAGAGTGCAGAGGGCTGTCCCCGTGCTTTGTGTTTGGGGTAACGTGTCCATACGTAGCAGGAGGGCTGAGCTATGGCAGCATGGACTTGACTTGATGCATCATTTTTCTTCTGTTTCCACTTGTTTGGGAGAAATCAGTTTTTACATTGATTATAGTTGCCTCCAAGAAAACTTCTTTACTTCTTTCTGTCTTGCCATTTTGTTTGCTTTATGGTGCTTTGGGGTGATCAGTGATAAACTTCTCTCCTTTGGCCCTTTGATTCAAGCTTTTCTTGTACTGAATGTGTTTTGCTTGTGGCTGTAGAATTATAGATCTATGTGGACTGGAGCTCTGGGCTGAGCTCTTGCCTTGCGTGAGTTACCAGCTCTTACTACTTAAACAGCCAGGATGCGCTCATCTAATACTGTCTCTCTTCACAGTGGCTTTCCCTGAGGTTCTGCTGTTTGTTTTCCTTTGAAGTCCTGAATTGAATAGCATTGTGCCTTAGAAAGTATGAGCTGTTCCTATACCTTTAACCAGGTGTACTTATCTGGAATTGAAATAAAACCAGGCATTTGTTTAAGGTAGTTGCTGTGGTTATCAAATCAGCTTCCTGGTTGCCATTGCTAAGATGATCAGAGACTTCTGCCTTACGAGGGGGATCTGATTAATAGGATTACTTATATCAGAGTATGTTGTCTTATCCAACAGTGAACATATTTGAAAGCAAATGGAAATGTTAAAAAAGAAGCCTGGAAAAACAACTATTAAGGTTTATGCCTTGTGGAGACTTGATTGATGTTAATAATTAAAATAATTTGTCAGTTTTGATAATGAGAATCTTTAATCCCAAATCCCATACTCCTTTGAAATAGCAGTAAGCGGGATCCTTTCCACATAACATGCTTTGGGAATTCAGCCCTCACAGGTAATAAATTATTAGGATAGCTCTTCAGATTTGTATTACAAAATACAGCTTTGACCAAAAAAAACCCCACCCCCAAACCCACACATTTACAGGTTTCCTATGAAAAGGAAATAATTCATATGCATTATCTGGGAAGGTTTTTGATCTGTTTGCATTGAAGATGCACTGATCCCCACAGCGTAACCAGAGGTACATTAAGGAGCTGTACAAAGATTTCTGCTCTTTGCATCGCCATTGCCACTGCCATGGCAGGAAAAGCTGCGCGTCTGTCTGTTCCGCAGGGAGACCTGCGTTAGCCAACAGCAATTAGATGTGGTCGTGGCTGTTTCCCATCCACAGTAGGGCCTGTGAGATAAAACGCTCCAGTGCTGAAAAGGGGTATTCAGCCAAAGGAAAAACAGTGCAATCCTTTTGCTCTTCCTGCTGCGTTTATGTCCTCCAGTTGCCATACAGAGGCAATTAAGGATATACATAAACACTTCTAACATGGAGCATTGTCTTAGTCAGAAAGGAAAGTTGCACTTGCAAGCCAGTTATACATCGTGATGCTGCCATGAGGTACAGTGATTTCCAGGGCTGGGGTTTCAGGCTGGCACCTGATTTTTCAGTCCTATTGCTTCAGGTCATGATGAGAGATGCTGCCACCTCCCCTCCTCTGGGAAAATCAGGGGGCAACCTTGCTTTTGCACCTTTACCTTTGTCTGTGCTTTTGGTAGAGATGTATGTGGCTGTGATTTCCAGCAAAGAGGGAGTTGTGCTGCTTCCCAGGGATGTCTCGGGCGTGTTGTGTAAGGGAATTATATTACTGCAGGCTTGGCCCCAAAATCCTTGGGGAAAGAGAGTGAAGAGTGTAAATGCGCAGGACCTAGAGGATGAGGAGGTACTCTGATTTGAGCGCTTTCTTGTTGGTTCTGGTGGTAGGCAGGACCTGGTCTGAATCCTTCTCAGCAGTCCTCCTCCGGCTACACCATCTCATTCATCACGGGCTTGGTTTTCTGGAGCTGAGGAGCTTGGTGAGCGGCCGTGTGCGTAGGTTGCCATACCTGGCATATGTGGTGTGTGCGATAGCCTTCATGTGACATGGAAACTGGAAGTAAAGGGGAAATACTGACCCAATGAAAAAAGTGAAAAAGAAACATCTCTTCATAGGCCTAGTGAAAGCAAGAACCAGAGTCCTCTACTGGGCTTGTTATCACCCCATTATCTGGGAAAAGAAAATACTAATTTGTGTAGAGGAAGTAACCTTTCTGTGTCACCTGACTTGCCATTTAAAAAACTTCTAAATATGTAAACATGAAGTAAATCTGATCTTGAAATTTTATTTGGAACCGTAAAGAGGAAAAGTTTAATTTAGTGAATTTTGAAGCTAAATGTGGCAAATGTTTAAAATCTGGTTTGTTCACAATCATTCTGACGGATTTAATTTGATAAACCAGCGTAAGTTCATTAATGATTTGGATGAACTAAAAACTGTTTTACTGGTGAGTGAAAAATAAAATATAACTGAGAAACTTTGCTTTCGCTTATGAAACCTCTCATTCCTCACCATTAGCTTTTCTATATCCAGTTTTTATATCTATATTTATATAGATATAAAATAGACAATAGACAACAATAGACAACATTAATAATGAAAAGATTAAACTTTATTGACTGTAAAGGCATTACAACCACTAAACCACTGAAATTCTGGAAATGCTATAAAATCACACTCTACAAAACCCTGTAATATTTTCAGATCGTTTCAGTTTTACAAGTGAATAAGAACTGCCTTCCTGTCATTTTCCAGTATGTATAAAATTATCATTTGCTCCACCATTTTTCTTCTCTGCCGATGTCTTAATTGCTTGTCAGGCAGAAAGTTGTCTATCTGAAGTACTGTCCTCTTTATGTTACACAGCAACATTTCCATAGGATCTGCCAACTATGATATTATGCTGCTATTTCCCGAAGCAGCTGGGTCTGCTTTGTTATGAATTGAAGCTGTTGGGGAGTATATCCAAATCTTAGTTCTCCGTCTTCCAAATCACATTAACAAAATTATCACATGCCTGGGTGAGCACTTCTCCACCACTTTTAATTAATTCCGATTGTATGTTACCCGCTCCAAGAGGTTTATTGGCTTTTTTTTTCATGTTGTAGTATCAACTTTCAACTTCCATTGCTGTTGGAAGAAGTTCTTTGTAAGGATTTGGGCTTCTCAAGAAGATATTCCTTCCTCCTTCCCTTCCAGCACTGTATTTGTTTCATCCATGGGGCTCAGTTCTTGGCAGCGTACAGCCCTGGCATCAGCTGAGGTGGTATCTCTTCTCCCAGAGAAGTCCTCAGCCGGGCTGTGGCTGGTTTGCCAGTCCTCCCCAGCGGCATTTCTTGGGACAGCTGTGCTTATCAGGAGGCTGCTGTTCTTGCCAGTTTTCTGCAGTAAGAACCACATCTGTTTCCAGCCTCATACAAATAAAATTCCTCATGTACTTTCATCCATCCTCCCCCATCGCTGCATTGGTTGGGCAACGGGAGCATCTTCCCTATGGGCCAAGATTTCTTTCTTGACGTCCGTTTCCACAGGAGTTTATCTGTGGGCTCTGTAACGCAGAGATGCTCGTTCTGTTCGGATCTGTGCTGCTTGTGTCAAGGGCAGCAGAGCTGGAGCTTTTGGTCAGCTCTTGTCTTGGATGCTGCAGGGGTTTGTGAACTTGGAGTTCATGACCAGGGTAACTTCAGAGGGTAATGACTGAAGACTTCTCACTTCACACTTTCAACCAAGTTGGGATCAGGCAGTTGTGGCTGCCTTCTGGAAGGGTAAACACCCCATCACACCTCTTGGCCTCCTCTCTGAGGCATGACAAAGTGGGCTGGTGTTTAGGTCCCCATGTGCAGCCGAAAGCATGATCCTCGCCCCTGGGCAGCACGACCCACTACCCCACCAGGTGGAGAGCATTTACCTTCCAGGAGCGGGCAGACAATGGCTGGCCTGTGGCTGACCATTTGCAGGCTACTGGCTCTGCCCCTGCCATTTACAAATCCATTGCTTTATTTTTTTTTAATGGTATTAGCAAGAGGCATAGGTTCAGTGGCAGGTGGTTAATAAAGTGTGGTGGGTTGACCGTGGCTGGACACTAAGTGCCCACCAAAGCCACTCTATCACTCCCCCTCCTCAGCTGGACAGGGGAGAGAAAATATATCGAAAGGCTCGTGGGTTGAGATAAAGACAGAGAGAAAGCATTCAGCAATTAGTGTCATGGGCAAAACAGGCTCAACTTATGGAAATCAGTTTAATTTTTATTAACAATCGAAAATCAGAGTATGATAACAAGAAATAAAAACTAAATCTTAAAACACCTTCCCCTCAACCCTCTCTTCTCCCTGGGTTTAACTTTACTCCCAGTTTCCCTACCTCCTCCCCCCCTCCAGCGCAGGGGGATGGGGAATGAGGGTTGTGGTCATCACGTTATTTCTGCCGCTCCTCCCTCCTCAGGGGAGGACTCCTTACACTCTTTCACTGCTCCAGCATGGGGCCCACCACGGGACAGTCCTCCAAGAACTGCTCCAACGTGAGTCCTTCCAACGGGCTACAGTTCTTCATGAACTACTCCAGCATGGGTCCCTTCCATGGGATGCAGACCTTCAGGAACAGATTACTCCAGCGTGGGTCCCCCATGACGTTACAAATCCTGCCAGCAAACCTGCTCCAGGGTGGGCTTCTCTCTCTGTGGGTGCACAGGTCCTGCCTGGAGCCTGCTCCAGCATGTACTGTCTGTGGGGTCACAGCCTCCTTTGGGCATCCACCTGCTCCAGTGTGGGGTCCTCCATAGGCTGCAGGTGGATATCTGCTCCGCTGTGGACCTTCATGGGCTGCAGGGGACAACCTGCCTCACCATCGTCTTCATCACAGGCTCCAGGGGAATCTCTGCTCCAGTGCCTGGAGCGCCTCATCCTTCTCCTTTTTCACTGACCTTGGTGTCTGCAGAGTTGTCTCTCACATATTCTCACTCCTCATCTGCAGTTGCACAGCAGTTTTTTTTTCCCCTTCTTAAATATGTTATCACATCGGCACTACCACTGTCACTGATGGGCTTGGCCTTGGCCAGTGGCAGGTCCGTCCTGGAGTCAGCTGGCATTGGCGCTATCGGATATGGGGGAAGCTTCCAGCAGCTTCTCACAGAAGCCACCCGTGCAGTCCCTCACTATCAAAACGTGCCACGTAAACCCAATACGTACGGTATTCAGGTGCTTCTCATACACTTTATACCGAAAGAGCAATCTGCCTAAGCTGTGCACAGTGTTGGCAGTACAACCAGATGTTTTTAGTGTATCTAGCTGTAAATATTCTGGTTTTAGACTTGCAGTACTTTCAGGATGGGTAAGCAGCTGTGATAGCCTGCATTAGGAAACGTTTATACAGGAGCCAAACTTCTCAACACATTTCAGGTTTTATTTCTTTACCTCCACTTTTATTTTTCCATGTGTTTTGATTATTCCTTTGCGTATCTCATAATTACTACTGTTCTATTTTTGTAGCAAATTGAAAACAAAACAGACAGCCAATAGCTTGGTAATGCTTTTCCATTTTTCTTTTATTCCATGCCTACTGAGGAAAACAGTATTTCTACACTGCTTGTTTAACAAAAGAAAGCTGCTGTTACTATTTAGAAGCCGGCCACTGCTTTCTTTTTCCAGCCAGCTACATTTTACAAACTCGAGCTCTGCTGTTACAACCCATGCTGTGTGTCGTAGGGCAGAAATCGTCCAGCTCAGCTTCACCTTCTCCCTGGTGTCCCCAGAGGGTGGGGCGGGACCTGATGGCTACATACAGTTTAGGATGGAGTAGAGCATAGGGGAGGAACTGCAATAGCAGGTGGGAAGAAACTCTTGCAGGCTTCTTTCCTAGATCATGATTAAATGGGCTCAGGTTTAGAATAGAGGCTGTTAAGAGATGGACATCTCAGAAGGAAACTGATACTACTGAAGTTAAACAAAATATGTAATTATGTTTCTGGCTCCTTGAACTTTTCTCCTCCCTGTGGGATTCATAGTTAACTATAGTCTGGTGGGTCTCATTTTATTCTTCTGTTGAGCATGTTCACTTCATTTTCTAAAGCTTTTTTCACAAATATAGTAATTGCATCCTGCCAAGATGCTGTGACATGGAGAGTTGTGACTTCATTTTCCATGCCGCAATTAAGAGGGGGCATTTTTACACTATATAGTATCAAGAAATGTTTATCCACGTCAAGCTTTACATGTACCAAGTCCCGTCTTTAAGAGTTGCAGTCATGTTTTGTGTCCAGCATCCCCAGTGAGATGCTGCTAAGTGATGAGGTGGTGTCATTGCTGGGACTGAGTCTCCTCCTACCTCCTGCTCCTGCACTAAAGAGGGCATCTGAAAAGTTAGGAGGTTCACATCTCTGTAATCTCAGAGCCTCTACACAGCAGGGACTGACTTTAGGTGTGTGTATGTCAGCTAACATTAGTCTAGAAAGATGAGCAATAAAAAACAGAGGAAGAGCCAGCAGAACGCAGGCACAGCTGAGTCTTTTCATCTCACTGACTCCAAAGAGATAGTGAAGTTGAGGCTAGACAGTGACACATAAATTATCCTGCAGAAAATCCAAGCCAAAGCTTCTTAAATAGAAGGTACAGAAGAACAAATCTTCCAAGGTTCCAAATGTAACACAAAACCATACATCTTACTCTCACATATGTCTATCACAGTATATAAGTCTATTACATTGGTTGAACCAAACCCAAAAGCTTGTATTCCTTAACAGGGAAAACTGGATTAATAAGGTGTTAATTGATATAGATACTTCATTGTATTTTTATATTAATTTAGCAGGAGTCCTGGGCTGTCAGTATGTTCTATAGCAGAATGCCATCTTGTATTATTTTCAAACATAGAATAATTATTCTGTGTATTCATTGAAACAGCAACCATAAAAAAACAGGGAATATTTTGGAGAAGAAGAAAATCTTTTTAGGTAATTGTATAGATGCTAATCGTAAGGATGTCACCAGAAGAGAAGGACTTGGAAGACTGGGTGCATAGAGTCCATCGTGGAAGGTGTTAGTACAGGATGAACCACCTTTCCAAGGTGCCTATCCCTTCCTACTGACTCTGGAGGAAGCACAGGAGCAGTGCTAACACTGCCTAAGATTAATCTCTGCCTAGACAGTATTTTATTGTCCCTTCTCTTAAAAGAAGTGTAATTACACATATATTTGAAGTCCGTGTCTCTGGCCAGCACTAACTGCTTTAAGAGGTTAATCTCAACTGGCAGCGTTCCGAGGTCGTGCAGTGTATTTGAGAGGGGACAGATCTTTCCTGATCCTCATGTTGATCAATTTGTACTAGCAACATTAAACCAAATTATTTGGTCTGGTCTCTGAAGCATACCAGCATGGCCTGTCTCACATGCTGTGTGAGAAGATGCTTTGAATGAATACAGATATTTCCCCGATGTTTTTTTCAAAACTACCTTCATTCGCCATGCTACTAGTCATCTTGGGGGCAGTAAACAAGAGGAACCAATGACCTTTTACCACCATGTTCATAACCTTAAATGCCTTAATTAACTTGTCCTAAACACATGTAAAAGATTTAGAGAAGAAAATAAGTGGCAAATGAATGCATTGCTCTATTTGTACATTTGAAATGCATGCAGCCTGATATGGTACTTAGGGTTTAATGTACATCATCATGATCATTTATGAATTTATTTATATATAATGCCATAGCACCCAAAGGCTCAGTGGCTCTGGGAGCACAAGGCAGGGAAGGAGCAACTGGTGGGATGGAGGAGCTGTGAATGAAGGAGTGAAGTTGAGCCTGGGAAAACAAGGGGGTGGGTGAGGGAAGGTATTTTAGGTTTTTTGTCTTTGTTCTTTACCATCCAACTCTGTTATAATTTAAATTAAATTAAGTCTGTTTTGCCTGTGATGGTACTTGGTAAATGATCTTCCTGTCTTTATCTCGACCCATGAGCTTTTTAATCTTGCTTTCTCCCCCTCTGTTGTTGAGAAGGGAGAGGGAGGGGGCAGCTGGGTGGGTGTCTGGCAGCCAGCCATGGTCAACCCACCACAATCTGTTAAAGTTTTGGGCCATTGGGTGACAGTTTTGGTAATACAGTACAAGGTAGTACAAGAAAGATGAGGATGAGTTCCCTCTGTCTTTTTCTTAGTTCCGCAAAGCTTTCCTCACTGCACTTTCTATTAAATTCGCCTTTCTTCATAAGAGGGGTGTTCCAGCCTCTGATCATTTTTGTGGCACTCACTTTTGGTACCACAGAGTGTTGCTATTTGCCAACCGAGGGAGAAATGTGAGCTGACCGGCCTCAGCTCCCTCCAGTGCCCATCAATTCCCCCTCCTAACTAACCAAGCAGATAACAATGGACATGCTTTGCCCAGTGAAGAGCATTTAGAGTTCAGCTTTCAGGCTGAATATGTGAATTCTGGCATTGTCATTTTTGGGTGAAAATAAAGAACAAGAAGGAATGAACTGAAAAACTCCATAATGCATATATTTAATTTAATAAGTATTCAATTCTTTTTTCTGGGAATAAGGAAAGAATACAGAAGTAGTTTAAAAGTCTTGCTTTAAGATGGTGTGAGGATGAGATCTATAATAACACAATTCTGTGGTGTTCAAGTGAAATTCTTAATACTGTGTTCTGTTTCATTAATTAATTTAATTAGTTATTGTTTGCTGAAGAGCTGGAACTACGCCAGGAGCCTGAATCCAAACTCAACCAACACGTGTGTGTGCTGTATAAAGAAACTGGATCTGAGCTCAGAGCCAGATGTTGTGAGCAGAGCTGAACTGAGTGCGGAGGCTGGGAGGACCTGCTCATAGCGGTGTTAGAAACGCAAGCCCAGGCTTGCACCCAGGTGCTGTAGTCTGAGGATTGGACTTAATCAGCGCTTCTAATTAGTGCCCTTGTGAGCCCCTGATTAGAAACCCAGCACAGCTAGGAGCACTGCAGGGGCTTTGAATTCTACCTTCTGGGCACTGTGGAACATGTTCCAATTTCCAGTGTCCATATTTCTTTATTATGAAGGGTATGAACATATCAGTGTACAAGAAATACCTGAGAGAGTGAATTTTGGCATGGTACAGGCAGAAATTGCCCCTTCACCTTGTTGGAGGTGACAGAGAACAAAGGCACAGGTGAATGAGAGACAAAAAGGGCCACCCTGTACTAGGACTGGTGTATAATCCTCCATATTTGAACATACACATATGCAGCTGTTTCAGAAAAACACAGTTTTTCTTCGCAGATCTCCAGCCATAGTTTTTGCTTTCTTGGTGTCTATAGATCTCTCTAAGAAATGTCAAAGGGTGTCAGCACAAGTACAGCAGTGATTTGTACAAGGCAAGGAGAGAAACCCATAAACGTCCCCTAATAGAGCTGGAATTTTGTTAGTTATGGCTTGTCTATACAGTGGTGCTTTAAATGTGTGTAATAAACACACTGTTAAATAAATGGTGTAATAAAGATATTGTTATAGCAATATGAAAGCGCTTAGACCCTCAGTATGGGGTCCCATGCTCACCTAGCTATTTATGCCTATTTCCAGTTGTAAATCTGTGTGGCTTAAAAACGGTAGCAACCACTCTTCTAACAAGGACAGTTTTAACTGTGTAACTTCTCAAGTCAGAGATCTGTGCTACACTAAGAATCTTGTCTGTGAGCAAAGCTGTGATGGAAACAGCATCTAAAGTGCTTGAAAGTCCTCTGACCTGGGGATGTACCTGGGATTTCTGCTGATTTTAAGTTTGGTTTAGTTAGCATGATTCCTGACATCAGTGTAACGTTGTTTGTGTTGTTTTGGTTTTTTTCCATAGGTTGCCTGGATTAACTGATGCTCATTGAGAGGGAACTTGACAGATCTATTTTGTTTTCATTGAACGTCTCTACTGCACGTCATAAAGATTTCCTAGATCCAGAGGCTGCACAAAAGACAACTGAGCAGCACAAAAATGTGACTCTGACAAGAGACTCCAAGCTTTCTGACGAGGAATTTTCTACAGTTTATCATTTAAATGTATAACCGAAGCATGCATAATAGTTAACCTGATAGGGGAAAAAAAACTGTCTCATTAATTAGGACTGCCAAAAAAGCAGTCACCTGAAGCTTCAAAATGAGTGGTCCGTTAATCCCAAACAAGTCATGTTATGCACAGCTTCAGGACAACCACAGCGAAATAAAAAATAATAATGAAAGTATAGTGAGTGTGGGGGATCCCAATGCCAACCAAATTGTGGCAAAACTTAGAACCACTGAAAGGGATGTTAGGAAACGTGATTTGATAGATGGGAATATACACACTGGAGGATCAGAGAAAGTTACTCATCTGAATACAGAGCAGAATAAACTTCTGACCTTCAAAGACTCTCGGACCTGTCACACCGGTGTACAAGAGAGTAAGCTGCCCTCCACCACAAGCAGGGAAATGGGGAAAGACTGTAGGACTAGTGAAGCTAAGGATATATCAAGGCATATCAGGATTAGCCGAGGACAAAGTCTGTCCAATCTAAAAAGCAGCACAAATGATGCCAACCTGGAGGTTATTTCCAAAGGTGATGTTGACTTCACCCAGAACTTTTCTAAGGGTAAAATGCCCAGGACTGTGGAGGTGGAGAGAATAAAAAGGCTTTCTTTGGGAAGACCAAGTAAAGTCTCTCCTCAATCTGAAACATTTGCAAAAGACTGTGTTGGCCGTGTGTCGTGTAAACGCCTGCTTTCTGCATCGTTGGACTCCATCGACAGGTCGCACCATTTGATAGGAAATGCAGAGAAATCACAAAAAACATCCACGGATCGTTTTCTTGGGATGGTGTTTCATCCACTTGACAATACCTCAGAGGAAAATACTGTATTTTATTCCAAACCATCTACCTCAGGGAACAAGAAAATAAGTAAACCAGAAAATGTACCAAATGTTAACGTTGAAAGCACACTGCACACTTCTCATTCTCAACATTCAACTCTTAAGCCCAATGAGATTGCTAGTAAATCAGAAGCACAATTAGGTCAGGGTGATAAAAGTAAAAAACCTGAGCTTAAGACTGCACCATCTCTACAATCTAAAAATACGTGTCAACAAAAGATTGAGATAATTACGCTGGTAGAGTTTCAGGGATGTCAAAAAGGTGAAAATACAGCAGTGCAGGAACAAAAAGGCTCTGGGTCTGATGCATCAAAATTTCAAGCATCCCATTTTCAAGATGTCTGTAATAAAGTAGAGGATCCCTTGTCAAGGCAGGTGGTAACCTATCCTGATGACAAATTGCTAAGTGATAACACCACCATGCATGGGGAAGGGAGAGGAAGCAATGACAGTGACAACAGGGCAACTAGCCAGGTTGGTGAAGAATATTTTATGGATGAAGAAGTGGAAACAATATTCCCACTCACCTGCGACAGTAAATCCAGTGGCAAAGTGACACCTAGAAAAAATGAAAATTTACATGAAGATGACACAGGTTGCGCTGAAACAGTTGGTGAACAGATATCTCTTATACATAACATTAATCTACCTGACAGCAAACCCTTGAAATTTAATGAGAATAAACTGACGCTAGTCAAAGGAAACACGGAGGATGCTGCCGTGCCTGCTTCTGATCTTTCAGATCAGCATGGGGCGTGCAGTACAGAGACAGTGTCAAACCAACAACCTGACAACCATGACAGTGATTTGGAAACCTTGAGCTTTTCAGTTCCAAGTAAAAAGACAGATAATGCACAGAAACATCCTCCGGTTGAAGTACCAGAGAGCTGTAAGGTTTCAGCAAAGGCTGATGCCTTTTTATGTGTCCCAACTCCTGTGCGCCCGGTGGCAATGCTGGATGTTAATAGTCAGCCCACACTATCAAACAGTAATTTGAAGGACCTTTATGCACTTCATGTTGACAAACTGTCACCCTCCTCAGTCCTACCTCCCATTGACAGTACGCAGTTGTTAAACGTATCCCCTAAAGTGCCTATCAAGACTGCTTGCAGCAGCGCCATCCCAAAACCTATCCTGGTCCACTCCAAGGGCTCCCTTGCAGATAAGGTGGAGGTGGACAGTGACTGCAGTGAAAAGATGGAAGAAAGCATCGAGATAAAACCTGCCATACCCAGGCCCAAACCTGTGAGACCTAAAATCATCACATACATTAGGAGAAACCCTCGTTCCATAGAGCAGCTTGAGCCTTCGTTTGCGCCGGCAGGGCTGCCCTTTGGTACCCCTGCGTGTGGCATGCCCATCTCTACAGATCAGAAGGTGTCCAACGAAGGGGAGGCGAAGCCCCCCAGCATCCTCTACAACAAATTTAAACCTGACCTCCAGAAGCCAAGACTCTTCAGTTCTGGTCTGGTGGTGTCAGGAATTAGGCCCCCAGGCCATCACTTCGGTCCAATGAGTGAGAATTTTCTGCAGGAGGTAAGGAGGCAGCTTTGACAGCCTCTTTTGTATGCCAGGTGGTGATCATTTGCTTACTTATTGCTGCCAGAAGTTAGTTCTCAAACCTCAGGTAAGAAATCAATTTGAATCCAGGCAATGTATGATCATTAGAAATAAACTTAACCGTTTCTGGCACTGACCCTGTTGTGATGTATAATCTGTGATTGGAAGTTCTCACCGTATTCCTCCAGTTTTTCCCAGCAAACCAGTCACCTGCTAGTAATATAAATAGGGATGTTTAGAAAGCAAAAGACATGCTGTTTGAATTTATCCATAAATGGAATTTCTTTTTTTTCACCCAAAGAATAGCTTTGGGAAATGAATGTAATTTACCCACAGAGACTCTTCCTCCTTAATGGGAAAGTTGGCAGGTTTTTGCAGACAGAGCACTAGAGGTCTAAACTAATTCCCTTCTGTTTAGCTGTACTGACACCCAGGGACTATCAGAGCTCCTGTTAGATTACATATATTATGCAGGAAAAGATTTACTTTTGACTCCGGTTAAAGCCATTTGTTATATTGACCTACATCTTAAGTAAGAAATCTCCTTTCCCTGGAAAGTCTTCCTGTGTAGCCAAAAGGTGATGGAAGACTCTCTGGCCAATTCTGGATACTGATATCTTACTGTGTTTCCACCTTGATAAGTTAGGCAGGAATCTTGGTTCTCTGAAATCCCTGCTGGGAGGTGAGCACAGCGGAGGAAGGTTGACCTTGCTTGGAAGATGGAGAAAGGACAGGGAAAAGAGACACATTCAGGTCTGTGATGTGCCCTTGCATACGCTGCTTGGGACCTGTGGTAGCTCAACAACCAGACTTTTTATATAAATGCTGAAGATCACACAGGTGTATTTCATTTGAACCAGTCTTTAAAAAAAAATACATTTTTTTTGCTCTGTGCCTCGTTGGTTATTGAGGCTATGCCTGCTTCATTCTACATACAGTATTTATCCAAGGACCATCACTGAAAAAACAAATTTACAGTGTTGACAATCAAAAGCTGGCAAATACCCAAATTAAGATATTGTGCATGAGTGTAGATTGGCCCCTACATCATGCTTAGGGGCAACCTACTGAAGTGATCATGCACTATCTGTTGTGTATTATATGCTCTATTGATAGAGCACCATCTCATCCCAAACACAGAAAGGATGATGCTCACTGCCCTTTCCCCTCTAACTTCAGTTTCCAGCTCTGTTGCTTATATTTTGTGTCCAGAGGAGGAATTATTAAAGTCATTGTGAGCTTGTCTGTGCTGGCCATTATTAGTATATCTTCACAATCACGTTCTAAGGTGAGGGAAAATGACTAGGTTATTACCATTTAATGTATCGCTATGGAAATTAAAGCCAAAATAACCCAGACTGTGCAACTATTTGGCTGTTTATAGGGTGACATGACCCTCTCAAGACTGTAGGTGAGGTTCCGATAACCAGGTAGGATCAGCAGACACATCTGGGAGCAAAAGACCGATTTCTGTGTACTGTTGAGGCCTTCTCATGTTAAGAACAGGCCTCAGGCTGTGACAAGTCTGCAGCTTGATTCATTCTAGACAAGGGTTAGAAGGACACATGGGCTGGAGAAGATCCAAAGCATCTTCCCCCACTCCTCCAAGAAATATGACTTTGGGTGGGTATTTCAACAAGGGAAAGCTTGAACCCAAGCACGCTACTTCTTCAGAGAAGCTGTATTGCCTGGAGGAGAGGCTGGAAAGGAAAAGTCAATCAAACTGCAGTTTGTGTTATGAGTTTGCATTAGCCCAGGAGCCAGGAGCTGATAGTAGGGGATGGTATTTGCTGTCTTGGACTTCCACCCTAAAAGCAAGTACCTTAGTCCCCTGCTAGCTGCAGGGATGCAAAGGGTATTAGCTCCAGTATGGATCAAGAAAAAGGAAAATGATTGATCCATGGAAGTGTGCAGATGCTTAGAAGAGCAGCTGTGCACAGTACGGCTTCATAGCAGATGACTGATGTGTAATGTGAAATAGAGCAGTTAGGATGGGTTGAGATAGATCAAAATCACCTTGGTGAAGGGACAGTGTTGAAGACTCGGAAATTTTGGAGACGCTAGGGCAGGATGGGTACTCTCCATTATCTTTGTGAGGGAAGAAATCCCAGTCTGCTGTATTTCATACATTCAGTTTGGGCTTTGGAGGGCTTTGATTAGCATTTTATAGCTCTTTACATAGCTATGATAGGAGGTCTTAATAGCTGCTATCAATCAGACCTGTAATCTCTAAGCACCCTTCAGATAGATAGCTAAATGGTAGGAACAATTAAATATCCCTCTAGGTGCCATGAGCTGGAAAAATTGGAAGGTGCTGTGTCAGACAGGAGACTCCAAAGCAAGGCCTGGAGAGCTGTCTGAGGAAGACTCGAGGGCTACCTCCATGCAGCGGCAAGCCTGCAGGCGAGCTGGGCCAAGGGCAGCTCAGACAAAAATCCCAGCTCAGGTGTGAAGGCAGTCCAGCTGTGCTTAGAGACTGTGTCCCAAATGGAACTGAGTTATGGTTAAATGGGCAGCCTTGCCTGTGGCGTTGGCAGCTCCTTGAGTGCTTTTCTTTGGAATCTTGTCATGGTGTGGAGATAGATCTTTCATGGTTGTCTTCATCAAAAAAAAAAAAAAAGGTAGGAAACCCCTCACAGTGAAATGCTTTAAAAAAACAGTAATTGTCCAGTGCAGATCGCTGCTGTCCGCATGCTTCATCACAATGTGGGCTCCCCATCTCAATGTGGACCTCAGTCTGTTCCAGTCAGCACCAGTGGGAATTTGTGGCCACTTTGTGTTCCCAGTTACCCCTGTGGGAAGTAACAGAGCAAACTGTGGGACCGGAAGGCTGTTGCTGTACTAGTGGGAGCGTGAACAGCAGGAACAGTGAACAGCGGGAGGGCATGGCCTCCAAGGCTCACGCAAGGTTGTCCGTACTACTGGACTGGAAGCACGCTCCCCAGCTCAGTGTCCACCTCTGCCAGTGTGTGCTCACCCAGAGGCTGTTCCCAAGGACCAGCAGGGTGAGAGTTTACCCATATGGATATGGTCTGTGCCTTGACAGAGTGGTCCTTGGCTCACTTTATTCATTACTTTATGGCTGCTGCCAAGAGTCCTGGTTCTGGTGGAGGTCTGTAAGGAGGTCTGCTGCTCACCAGCTCTCCTGCCTGCCTCCTCAAGGCTGTGCCTGACCTGTTCAACCACCTCCTTGTGTCTCTTCCCCAGCACAGATATCTTTCTGCTCCAGAGAGCATGGGCTAAAGCCTGTTGAAATGAAAGGCCTGTAGGGGAAAAAGGGGTAGGGGGAGTTGTTTTATACATAGTCAAACAAGGAAAATTTCCCCCCTAATCTCATTATCTGAACTGCCTAAACCGCCTGAACCGCCTGAACCGAAGTCACCAACTCTTTTCCCAAATAGTTGCCTGAAGCAGGCACTTGACAAGAACATTCTTGCTTAAGGCATTAATGTTTGACGATGTTACAAACAAAGTAACACGAAGGAAAGTATTGGGCATCCTGCTGGCCATGCTGCCAACTCAGCTCAGGATTACCTGGCCTGTGGAAATTCCTGTATGCTCCAAGTATTTGCTGCAGATTTTCCGTCTCTTTCTGACAAGTTCATTAAATGGGGTGGGTGGGGAATGAGCAGCCAGCCACACACAATAAAACTCTGAGCTGAGCTTCTTTTTAGTTGCCAGGCTGCGGCAGATCTTTTCTTTAAAAGTCCCTGGTACAAAAATCTAGTACAGGATGCTAAGAGGTCTCATATTAATCCAGATCTTTATGAAGATCTTTAAAATGGCCCTATGATCAATAATTGTACACGATTCTATTGAGATGAGTTGAATTACACACTTCATGAATTCACCCTTAAATAGAAAAGAAAAAGGAGTGTGTTTTCATAGCAAGTTTATGTCCCCCAAAATTGGGGTATTCAAGAGATAGTTGGGTAAGTCCTTCTCAGTTCTCTCAGCTTGAGAAGATGTTTTGTGGTTGTGATTGATAGGTTTTGTGCGCACGTCTGTTCCTCTTCTGTGTTATGTGTAGCATACTGCCAATAAAATAAAAAATGAGGTGACTGAAGGTTTGACTAAGCTGACCCAGTTTATCAAAAATGCGTGGTTTCTATATTTAAAGATTTTTCTCTAGTACTTATACTGAAGTACTTGGCATTTGTACATTCACTGCCAGTTAAATATGAAATAATAGGAAATGCGTAGTGAAATCTGATTGAAATAAATTCATCAGGGAGAAAAAAGATAACTGAATCTTATCCAGGAAAACAACCCAGAAGCTGAAAATATCCAGAAGTTGAAAATAAGAAGCTAAACATCTGCAGTCCAAGCCTAGAGAATCATCTATACAGTAAAAACCTGCATCCTGATTTGTAGAAATAGGTCACAGGAGTATAGTAAAAAAGGAAATAGGAATATCTAATGACAGGAAATAGGATTGAAAACAAAGGAAAAAATATAGAGCAAAAATATAATTCTCAGTGTTTGCTATACCTGCCCTCCTAGTTCCTGTGCAGAGGCCTCAAAGATTCTATATTTAATAGTTTAAGGTCAATCTTGTCTCTTTTAGCATATTAAAGATTTGATAAATTAGGATTAAAGCTCTTGGAGCAGCTGGGATCAAAGCTTTTATAGCCAATGTTGAGGTGCATATTCTAAATGCTCATAATTGCTAAATAGAATTTGATTTGGCATATTATATGCATCATAACTTACAGCAGAGTTAATTAATTAGCAGTTACATCTCTTCCTAGGTAGCCTATGGCACTTTTTTGATTAATTTTTAAACTAATTTAGTTCAGATTTCCTATTTCCTAAGCCATTTTTTTTCTCTTAACCTAAATGGGATGCACTGAAAAAATATGCATGGATCCTTTCTACATTATGATGATTCTACATTTTATAAGAAAACGGTAAAGAAGTTGGACTCTGCTTTGAAGAGCAAATGGTTCTTTGCAAATGAGAGAGGTGAAAGCTACCGACATTGCTCTGCGCTCTCGTCCTGACTCACGAACCAGCGCAGAGAGGTGGGAGTCAGAGCCCAGCTTGAGCGTAGAAAAATGCAAGGGCTGAGTCGGGGAACCAGGTCATTCCCCAACTGCAAATTCCCTGGTAACAGTCAGTTTGCCAGAAATACTTCCAGCTTGGGACTTCTGTGCTGTCCTCCCAGTATACACCCATTAAAATACTGAGAGATTCGTCACTGATTTTAGCAAAGCATCATCTATTTTTTGATGAACAATAAATGTTTCACATCCACAAATTTGCCTTTTTTCTCCAGTTCAAATGGAAAGCTGGGTTTTAGAGCTCTGATCTGGAATATTCAATAGCTCCCTGAAAATGTAATGTGAAGAAACGTGCCTACGTCCACAAGCTGGGTCTCTTTTCAGGAACTTCAGGGGCACAGATTACAATGAACATTTTGCAGTAAGAACACGTAGATTTGTTTTCTCACACAAACGATTTGACAACACAATTTCTCTGATAAAATGAAGTTAAAATGCCTTCAGCTTTATTTTTAACTGTCTAAATTAAAACCGACTTCACCCAAAATCGTATCTCAGTAAGAATATTTTAAGCAACTTCTAATAAAAATTCCATTTACACACTCTCTTGGTTGTATCTACCTCTGTAAATAGTATCACCTTTCAGGACTTAAAAGGAACTTCTTTTTCATTAATTGAAGATTTTCCATTCGTCTGGGGTTTTTTTGGGAAGAGTTCTTTATTTGGGTTTGATTGGATTTTGACACTGTAGCGTGTATATTTGTGGAGAGTGATTCATATGGTAAGACCATCGCTTTTTGAAAGTGATGATCAGTCTTCAGTGCTGTGAAGCCCAAATTCGCAAGGATGGAAAATTAGCCTTTTTGAGTAATTTAGAGTTCCATAGTTTCTGGGTTTATTGATTTATTGCATAATATCTGTGTTAATGATTTTTCTATAGGTTGGGGAAAGGCCCGCGAAAGATGAATTCTGCCCTCCGCCGTATACTCACTACGAGGTCCCACCAAGTTTTTATCGATCTGCCATGATACTGAAGCCACAGTTAGGACTGGGGGCAGTGTCCAGGTTACCGTCTGCAAAAAGCAGGATTCTCATTGCAAGTCAAAGATCCTCAGGTAGCTGTCTCCATCAGCAAGGAGAAATAGCGAGTGCTCCCAACCTCTATCATCCTGATGCGTCAGGTAAAGTATGAACTTTCTTTCCTTTCCTTTCCTTTCCTTTAAGTGTACTCACCAATAACAATATATTTTTTTTCAGACAGAAATATAAAATGAGCAATATCTTGACCTGATACTACAAAGCTCCAAGAGTACTCTTTGAGGTGTGTCTTTTTATCCTGAGGCAAGGCTGACTAGGGAGTCTGGGACTTGCACAAAGGTTGTTTAACAGGTCATTGCCACTGAAGGAGAATCAATTTCAGTAATAATTCTCAGTGTGCTCTTTTTTATCTTCCTCCTCCTTGTACATGCCAGAAAAATCCTTGCTTTTGTCCTGCAAAAGATAATGGGACATTTTCTTCCATCATGAAGACCCCGTTGTTCAATCTGAATATGACGTTGCCCACCATGTGCTCTGAAAGCCTGGGCGATGTTCAGATGTGCCAGCAGGGATCTTGATACTTGGAAGTCCTGGTATGCATCTCTTTGGAGATAATATTTCTAATGCTTTTTTCTTTCCAGCTGCTGCCCAGCTCAGCGTGACCCTGGGCAGAATTACAGGGGAGGGAAAAGCAAGAGCAAAGTTGGAAGGAGAAGTGTACGATGCCACAAGACAGAGACAATAATTACTTCTATAGGACACTCCTTGATAGCCTAGAAAAGCTTGGAGGCTTTAACAATGTACATTTAAACAGCAGCAAGTTCAGAGACAACTGAAAATCAGTCATTGCCAGAATGAAACACAGCAGCTGCTTAACAGCCTACAAGTCTGAAGATATTTTTAAAACATACTCATAAGGAATAAAGTTCAGAAATAACTTGGGGTCATATGGTTCCTCCTCTTGTCCCAGGATGGGATTCCTTCTGGTAGATGTTTATTTCACCTGTTCATGAAAAACTATCTATAAAAGCCTTTAAGATGAGATCCTGCATTACCTGGTTTCAAGTTAAAAGTTTACCCTAGTGTTTTGGCTAATCCCCTTGGTTGCAATTTACTTCCTCTTCTATCTGGAGTGGATGTGGGGTCTTCTCCTTTTTGCTGGTATTTGAAAACTAGTACTCTCTCTCCCCAGTGTCCATACTAAGCTGCTTCTCCATACTAAGATGCGGAAGAAATTTAGAGGTGGAATGGATATGGGTCAGTGTCTTGACTTAATGCTGAGAGAATGGTACCAGTCAGTAATAGAGGTTGCCAGGATTTGGGGCTTATCAGAAAATCAAAGTTCTCTTTAATGCAGTGCCTCTTGCCGCTATCCTTTACTATTTGACCCTGCATCTGGAGTTTATCTACATTGATGCCATTATCAGAAGGTGACGAAGCTCAGCTGTGTGTGACTTCTGAGACACTCCAAGCCTGAATGCCGGGCAGTAAATACCAGTTCATCCCTGTGAGCTGACTTCAGTCAGCACTGAACATGGGAATATGGGTGCAGAGAGCAGTTGGATCATATTTTCTATTTCAATGAAACTGGAAGAGGCTGCAGGTTCAGGATATGAGTAGGGGAAGCCGATGTGTAACAGGAGCCAGTCTGGGACATAGATATGAGAGAAATATGCAAACAGGACCTATTAACAAATCCACTGTTTTTTCTGATCCTCAGAAATGAACATTGCCTTGATTTTTATTCGTCCATCTTAATTATTCTGCATCATTGATGATTGCAGACACGACTTTTCCTTAGCCATTTTTTATCCATGTAGGAACTTATCTTGTATGTATTAATTTACTGTCTTCCTATATTATGTGACATTCTAAATCTAAACAGTATCAGCCTGTCAGTCCAATTTATTGTCTATAATTCTGACTTTAAAAATGCCAGTGAAAGAGAAGTACACATGAGGAGATTGCACTAGCTGTTAGTGTGATCCTTATTCCACTAAAGTTCCTATTTCCTGAAGTTTTCCTATTTCTCAAAAGTTGGGGATTTTTGCTCTTACCACTGATTATTTGGACCTTGTCTGCTTTGGAGGTCAAATTTAATTCATCGCTCTCCGTAATTTCCTTCCTACGACTGTTATTTTGTTTGCTTCCCTCTAGTCTATTGATACCTTGCTGTTCAAAGATGCTATTAAAGATAACTCATGGTAGTCCAATAATCCCTCTACCATCTCTTTCAGGATCCCAAAGTGAGTCTCATCTGGTCTCTGGGCTCTGACTGTTTTTATTGATTTTAAATTACCCAAGACTTGTTCTGGAGAGGTTGCTAATGTCTCTAGTTTTTCACTGTCCACCCCAGGACACATTGTTTTCACTTCTGGCATCTCACCTTCCATTTTCCTTGAGTAATGAAGAACGTGTTTTATTTTTCTGCAACATCTTATTCTGTTGCAAAGTATTTCCCATTCCTCTCTGTTGATTCAGTGCCTCCCTTTATTGATCTGTCATGTATTTCTGATACTTCGTTAGTTACTTTGCATTCTTTTATTTTTGACATTTTATTTCCCAACTATCCATTCAAGATTGGCTTATAATCATCTCTTCCTTGTACAAAGCCTTTTTCCGTGTACACCTCAAATGACTTAATCTTTCTCTGAGCACCGTATAACTTCATAAATCAGCATACCAGTCTTTTCATCTTTAATAATTTCTTTAAAGAAGAATGAATAGCTCATGAAAAAGCTCAGGTGACAGCAGACAGGACAAGACTGGTGTAGGAGTGCCAGGGCAACAGAGACCTGGTTCCTGTGGCTGCGTCCATGCCAGTGCACAAACGCAGACCAGAGATGGGTCCCTGGTTGCCATGGAGGAGCTGGATGGGACAGCAGCCCCTGGCAAGCCAGAGCTGGTGTGAGGGTGACTGGAAGGGCTCAGAGCAGGGCCAGACACCATCTAGCCAATTGTTTTGAGGTACCCAACACCATTTTCAGCTTTCTGTCAATCACTTTCCCTTAATTTGGCAGTTAGTTGTGGTATTAAACTTTAATCTGCATTATTGGTTTTGATGCAATATTTGAGAAACAGGATTAAACATAGCTTTGATAGAGTCATATTTACAAATATAAGCAAATAAAATGCGTGAGCATATGGTCAGCGTACTGGACCCCGTGCTCACGTGTGTTGTGGTGCGTGAGGGCTGGCTGGCCGCAGCAAAAGCAGCTGGGGACTGGGAGGTATTTTTCTCTCAAGGATGCCAGTCCTGCCTTCAAGAGTGCTAATCAGCACCTTTTACAGCTCGATCCTGAGCTTTTAATCCAGTTTCTAATCCTAGTGATTTCAGTCCTACCCTGGAGTAATGGAAGCAGAAGGATCTAGCCAGTCGCCATCCCGTGACAAAGTGTGAGGTACCACGGAGGCTTTTAAACTGCAACTGCCATGGCACAGTATCGAGGACAGCAGCAGTGCCTCATAATGAGGATTTTATTCCCCTTTGCCATGCCATTCATAATGTAGCAGTCTGCTTAAGCAGCACTGATAAGCTGAGTGGTTTGGCCCGTGTATAATACTAATACTCACAAAACTGACTCTAAAGTAATTGATAATTAAATCCCTGAACTGCTGTGAGGGACTGCAAGTACACTGAGTAACATTAAGGGTTTTGTTAGTTTTAAGACATGCCGAGTAGAAAGTGAAATAATAACGAATGATCCCACAAGTGTTATCTCCAAGTGTGATGCCTAAACTGTGACTGGAGCAGCGATCCTTCTTTGTCTGTAGGACATGGCTCACGTGTTGGCGTTGACTGTGAGTTCCTTATTAATCAGTGCTGCTCCTTAGGTGATGCTTTGCCTCTGATGGGTCAGGCAAGCAGCCTGATTGTAAGAAAAAGCATTCTGCACTGTATGTAAGGTAGAAAGTAATGGGATCATGATATATTTAAAGGTTCAATAGTGTCTCCGAAAGCTTAATTTGTTTATTTTATATAAATTGACTCTGCTCTTTCGCTGGGAAACTTGTAATTCAAAACAAGCATTGAAGGATATTGTGCCTATAACATATAAATTATGAATATGTTTCCCTTGGTTATAAAGACTTCTTAGAGCACGCACGTTAGGATTTGCATTAATTAGCTGATTATTTTGATGGGATTAATGTCTGATTTTGAAAAGTGTAACAGAGATCTCAT
>VZUD01000081.1:6701371-6720862 GCA_013401065.1 Cepphus grylle
GTCTCCTGGGAGGAAAGCTTTGCTTTCATGTTTATTCTCAGAAATACCTAATACTTGAACAAGTAAATGAGATTTGATGATAGAAAAGGGGGTTTGAGGTTACCTCCTGAAATGTTGCATTACTGCTACTCCAGCTGTGTGTTTATTTTATAGGTTTGCAGTCTGAGGTACTTGGATTTCAGCTGGCAAACTTCTTAATTGTTTAAGGAAAGAGGTGATAAGGGGAGAATTCAGAGAGGAAAATATTCTCTATACTCCACTAATCTGCAGTGGTTTCAGTTGGCACTCCCTGCTTTCTTTGGGAGAGCAATCTGACTGTATTTTGTAAACAAAAATTAAGTTCTTCAAAGGGAGACACACACTTCATCAGAATTCTGCTAAGGACATTGTCACCTTATTCGAGACTTAGCCATATACCACTTCTCTGTGCCCAACAACTATTGTGTCATCAAAGGACCAAAATGCATCATATGAGAAGAGTTGCCTAGATGACCTGTACCAAATTGTCAGTTGTAAGAACAGTGTCAGTAACAATCTGGGTGCAGCAGCAGGCAAACGCTTCATACCCTGCCTCCTCCCTGGCGAGAGCCAAGCATTGTCACTTCTGAGCAGCCGATCTGATGAGCAGCAGCTGGGCGGGTGAGATGTGGCTCTGGTGCACAGAGAATTCTTCTTGCTGCTCTGGGCTTTCAGTGGAAACCACAGTGAGTGTGGCTCAGGCACTGACAGTTCCTATGCGGGGATGTTTCTGTGGGATGCTGCTGCTTTGCACATCAGCTACAAAGCGAACACAAACATTTTCAGTTTGAATGAATCATAGAATCACAGAATTGCCTAGGTTGGATTGGAAGGGACATTTCAGATCATCTCGTCCAACCATCAACCTAACTCTGACAAAAGCCACCACTAAACCATATCCCTCAGCACTATGTCTACCTGTCTTTTAAATACCTCCAGGGATGGTGACTCAACCACTTCCCTGGGCAGCCTGTTCCAATGCTTGACAACCCTTTCAGTGTGAAAACTTTTCCTAATATCTAATCTAAACCTGCCCTGGCACAACTTGAGGCCTGTCCTATCCTGTTTCCTCTTGTCCTATCACCTGTTGCTTGGGAGAAGAGACCAATCCCCACCTCTCTACAGCCTCCTTTCAAGGAGTTGTAGAGAGTGATGAGGTCTCCCCTCAGCCTCCTTTTCTCCAGGCTGAACAACCCCAGCTCCCCCAGCCGCTCCTCATAAGACTTGTTCTCCAGACCCCTCACCAGCTTCGTTGCCCTTGTCTGGACACACTCCAGCACCTCAATGAAATGCGAGCTGACAAATTCTTGGGGTGGTGAGAACGTGCTAACCAGCCTTGGGTTGCCTGGGAGCTGGGGTGGCACAGAGCAGCTTTTTTGTGCGTTTAAAGCAGGAGGAGATGAACATTTCTTACCGCATGATGGTGCACGGGCTGATCAGAAATTAATTGACTTCAGCACTGACAACTGTTTTGCTTTTGTAGCTGAACTGTCCCAGGTTTGATGAGAGACCATCAAGGGAGCTGGGCGCAACGTGCAGTGGGGATGCATAAGAAGTCTAGCTCTGACTTTTCTTAAGGCTCCCCAGGCACATCCAGTTTGTGTCAATCAGTCGCTACCTCAAAATGTTTTCATGTTTCTAGATGGGAACAGCTTGAAGTGTCATAGAAAAATCGCTTGTGTGCCGTACAGACAACAGTACTTAGTTCTATAATTAGCTTCAGGCAGCGAGACAACTGGAAAGATTTTTTGCCAATTTTTTAGGTTTATTTTGGCAGATTTTTATTAAAATGAAAGCTTCTCATTAAAATAACTTCTGTTTTGAACTCCCAGACCTTGCTTGCGGGAGTACTTCTATACTTTTAAGAAACAGAAATAAAGAAAGAACATCCACCGTGAAACTTGATGATATTTAGAACAGAAAATACGTACAATAGTCTGATGTCTCATGTATTTTAATGAGAAAGAAGACACAAAATGACTTAGCTTTAAGGATTTGAATGCAACCCTAATGAGGCTAATGTCCTGCCCCCAGGTCCTTGTGGTAAAAAAAAGCTGGATTACAAAGAAGAGAAATGAAAAATAATTTAAGAATGATGATGAGTTGAAGATACAAAATACTGTTATTTCAGGGGGAATTTGAATTGAAGTCATAAACTGAAGCAAGCATGAAAGTGTGAGAAAAAACACTGAATACTGTGCTGGGGTCTGGGAAAATGACTTTGAAGAAAAGGTAGAGATGGCTGAGTGGCAATTTATCACCAAAAACCTTCTCGTTTTAAAGAAATTCTTCTTCAGTGACACCTGTAGTGTGCCATGGACTGCAGGTGCTTGATCGCACAGCGGTGCAAGGAACAGACAGCCTGGGGAGGCGGTGTGGGCATCTCTGTGGTTGGGCTGGGGGCATGGGAGTCCCAGGTGAACCTCACCATCCTAGGGCAAGCGCATTTCAAATGCTTTTTAAATAAAACCATTTCTCATCATTTCTCCCTGACCCCCAGTGGAATATTCCCTATTCTGCTGCAGGACATCTGTGATATTTATAGCTTTTTCCTGTAAAGTTGAAAGATTTCTCACTCCCCCTCAATTCTCAGGGGTTCTCGGGAAGAAGGAATCTCAGCTCTCGGCTTGCATTGTGCAGGCCTGCTGGTGCATTTTTCGGAAACCTGTAAAACCCACAAGAGACAGTCCCATACTTTCTCCCTGCTGCCACTGACCTGGGCAGGTTCCTTGTTCTTGCAGGCACTTCACATATACTTGCCTCTGCTTCAAATCTGGAGGCTACCTGGGCTTGGCCCCCACCACCAATGTAACACAGGGACTATTTTGCACACTGTGACTGAGTTGTGTTCCTTTTCACATACGGTTGCCCCTGTGTAATTAGTCCTTCAGATAACTGGTAAAGCTGATGTTTGGCCCTGCCCAGGCACCAGCAAGCATGTGACTGTGCAGCCAGCTGAGTAAGCAAGATGGTCTGGCCCGTCCAAAAATCTGCTGAAGTCTTTGTATCAGCATTGGTGGGGGCATGACAAGTCTGACTGTGGAAGGGAGAGAGCACAGGATCATCCTTCTGTAGCAAAAGTGCAGTCTCACACTGGCATAAGCCAATCTGGGTCCTGCTTTGCAGCAGTTGTTAATGCAGGAAGATGTTAGTCCTCTCAAATAGAGAGAATCTGCCTGAATGATGATTAGCATGTCATTTCTAGCATATGGGACTCTTAAAGCCTTTCACTGGACACTTTTTCTTGTTCCTACATGAAAATCAGTTAACGTGATTCACACTAATTGTAAGCTGTGTTGATTGCATTGAGGGAAGCATTGAGATCGGGTTCTGTAGTACTTTGCTGTGGAGTCATTTAGATGTGACGTGAATGTCCCCGGCAGAGGGAAGAAGTATCTTGTGATGGTGCTTTGCAAATAACCATAAACTTGACCACTGGTAATAGACCACTATCAAAGTAATGCTGCACAAGCCTAGCAGTAAACAACGGTGGTAAACATCACTGCTTATCTGTTCTCCATGCTAATGTGCCTACACTGCTCTTCACCAGCACCTGGAGCCCACAGCAACCTCTGAGCCCATCTTCACAAAGTTCAAATGAAAGGTCAGAGTCCAAAATTGTCCCTGTTGGTGGCAAAAAACTGAACGGGGATTTTAGTAGTCTTTTATTACACACTGCAGATATTTGTTATTTTCATTTGGGTTACTCTTCACAGCATGTTCTCCTCTGGGATGGCAAAAGTGCTGCAGTCAGACATCCATCTCCCTGTGTCTTAATAAAGGCCTCAACTTGCAAAAAGTGGGTGCAAAAAAATGCATTTTTAAGAGTCCATATTATATACATTATTTTGTTCATTGAGCAAGGAGCATTTTTTATCTTTCATAGGAATGTGTTTTATAGGATAAGAAAACTCCTTTTAGCTTGGTGTTACACATATTTCTATTTCAAAAGAAAAGGCTTAGTTTTGTTAAACAAAGCTTAATGTTATTATTGTGATGAGGTACACAACTGTCTTTCAAAATCCCCATAACATTTTTCTGCTCAAAGGACTTAGTCTTGTTTTCTATAAAGTCTCCTCAAAGTGTAATGCTTCATTAAAATTAATAAGGCTGTGACCTACATAGTTTACAAAAGAATTAAATACTGTAATAATATGAAGACCATATTCTTGTTGTGCAGTTAAATTCTGTTTTTCCTTTATATTATGAATGTTCACTTCTTCCTTTGAAGTATGTGTCAGGCTAATGCACAAATAGCATTCACCGAACGAGAATCGAAAAAGGGTGACTTTGTGGCCTTTTCTGGCAGAATGTGTTGATAGCTTTAACGTTGACTTGTCTCCTAACCCACTGGTTCTGATGGCTGATTAAAAACTCCAGTATCAGCTTTTGTAGAACTTTGGTTTTGGGGGGGCTTGGGGGAGGGGTGTTTATATTTTTGCTGCTCAGGACTCCACAAGGAACAGGAACCTGATATTGTCAAAAATACAAAGAAAAACTGTCCAAACTTTATGTACAGTTGAGTTCCAGATCCACTTGGTATCCAGACCTTCCAAACAAAAGCGAACTCTAAGCCTTGGTCCTTCCATGAAGGCAGGTTGGACCTGGACCTGTGTCCTGGATTTGCCTAGAAAAGTTCACCTAAGCAAGAAAGGCAGAATATGGGTTAGGACACAAGCTGGAGACAGGTGACCAGTTAGTAGTTAGCACAGGTGGACACGGTAGCTGAACTACTGTTGTTGCCTAACTTCATCCATTATGAGCCCGCTATTGGTAGTCGTCTGAGACTTGGTTGATGTCATTCATGTAGGCTTATGGGTTATAGTGAGGTGAAGTCCATCAATGGAAATGGCTAGTAGGATGTTAGAAGAGTACAACTTCACAGGCACATCCTTGTTCCCAGGCGTGGTGCAAGAAAAGGGCATTTTCTTTTAGCAAAATTTGAAAGAAAGACTTCAAAGAATTGTTTTCTTTGATGGAATGCAAAGAAGTCCTTTGTCTTTGAGGAAGATTGTTGGTGTTCTACACTAGCTTCCAAAATTGGGGACTATGTGTAACGTGTTTGTCTCTGAGTTTCTTTTAATTGGCACATAACAAATGTAAAATTAGAAAGTGATACAGCATAAAAGAAGATAGCATTAAAGAAGATCTTGGCAGACTTGGACTACATTACTTTGCTGAAAGTTTGAGTTATGCCTCATGGGTCCTTGCTGCCTTTCACATTTTAAAAATGATTGTGACCTGTAATTGTGACACAGAAATTCTTTTTAGTGGAGCAAAGAATAAGACATCGCTGCAGTTTGAGCAGCCGTTAAAATTTGTATTTAGTCTTTATACTGACTTTATGTAGCTGAGTGGTACAGGTAATGTTCAGCATGTCCTGATTTAGTTTGTTTAATAAAAATTTCTTTCTTTTTCCTTCTTCCAGTTGATCTTAAGAAAGGCTCATGTCCAAGTGCTGCAAAGTCAAATCTCCCCAAGCCGTGCCAGTCTGGACTTCGTCCTCCAGGTTATTCGCGGTTGCCAGCAGCTAAGCTGGCTGCATTTGGTTTTGTCAGGAGCTCAAGCGTATCCTCTGTCTCCAGCAACCAGTCAAATGACAGTGCTCAGAGTGATCAAAGCAGGACAACCAACCGTAAGTCCAAAATGTGACCTTCTTTCTGGGGCAATATTAAATAGATGTATTCCAGGATTGTTCAAACTGGAGTTTGCGTCTAATTTAATACTAATGAAATCTGTGCAGCACTCACTAATTTCTTCTGTGCCACTGAGTTGTAGGTTTGGTATCTTGATTTCCCAGTGTAATTCTAAAATATATTATTAATATTAGATGAATGGTGCTGAATGTACATTGCATATAGAAGGGGCTGGTTTCCCTGCTGCAGAGAAAATCACATTAAGAGTGAACCTGAGGCATTTTTGTATTTTGTTTTTACTTAGAATATCCCTTCTTACAAGATGATTTCAGTAAATAATCACAGTAAACTGTGCTTGGTAAGTACATTGCAGTCATGCAGAACAGTTTAGAACAAAGATTTTCTAAAATGAGCAACACAGTCTTTCTCGTCTGCTTTTCTTCTGCCTCTTAATATGCAGCGTAATAAACTTAGTTTAGAAAAGTAATCAAGTGATGCCAGTGATATGAAAGGGATCAGAACTGATATCGTAGCTATTGTCTCATCTACCAGACTTGGAAGGATCCTGTGGCTGAAATGTCATTTCAAATCCTGTTTTCCGTAACGAGTGTTAATTTTATTAAGTACAAAATAATATCCACTGGATTGTGCAGTCCTTGGGAAGTGTGCGCATGCCCTGGGCTCAGAGCGGAAAGGGGGATGAGGGATTTTCATGCCCATTTTTCCTTTGAAGACTGGATTAAGGCTGAACTGTGTCAATATCAAAGCAAGTGGTATCAGCCCAGGAGCGGTGCAGATGGGGGGGACCAGGTGATATGAAGCACCAGAGGAGACAAGGTGCTGCAGGCTCCTAAGTCTTTCGGTGTTTGTATTAATTTAAAGTGAATTAAAATAAATACAATTAAAATAATTAAAAGCCATAAGGATTTTCTGTTTCCCCTTTTATATGGGGTAATTGAAATGCTGAAGACTAATGTGTCCAGGGAGTTTTAATTTTTCCAATGTCCCCAAGTATGCACTTGTATCCTGTTTTACTGCTGGACTGATTGCTCCTTTCTGTTTATTTCCTAATGAAGTTTGAGGGTAGTCAACCTCTTTTACTTTGCATTTTTACCCTACATTTATGCCTTTGGAAAGCTTTTCCTTTTATCTGGGGTTGTAACCTTTTTGTCTTCTGTTATTCTTAGGGACAGAAATACCTGATTTCTGATTAGATCTAAGCTACATCTCTGCAAGAAATGCTGCTTTCTAGGAATTTCAGGTGTGAATCTGTAAAAAGTAACATCCGTAGGTATAGCACTATCCTTGAACACAGTGGATGCATACAGGTTCACACAACTGAGAATTCTTTAAAAGGGAAATATTCCAACTGTTGAGTCTGAGTCAATTGATTTCCATTCAAAAACTGTGGAAGAAGCATTAGTAAATTCAGACCCAGGAAGCTACGTCTGATTCTTCATCTGTCTTTAAAAAAGTTGATTTCGTTTGTATATTCTGGTGTATTTTTATATTATATTTGTATGTTGAGCCCATAAAAACTGGAACCATACTCCAGTTACCAGTAGGGCAGGGAAGTATTTGGTGCATATGCTTTATTCCAGCCCACTTAGTTGAAGATGGTGATCCTCTTTAATGTTAGGATTAGGATGTTGTGACCAACTTGTGCATGTTGCAAGAATTTTTCTGATGGCTATGCAAATTACCCAGGGGAAGCGTTCTGCTTGTACAAATTCACGTAGAGATAAGCTCAGCCTGTCACCTGATGAAAAATAGGACCTATCGTTTCTGTTCTTGCCAACAAGTCAGATAGCTCATCTAAGCAGTTGTCTCGTTTCCCTCCATCTCCGTGGGAGAGCAAGAGAATGAGCACCTCCCACCATGGTTCCTGTGACCAGCCCACAAATCACAACTGGTTTGGTTTGTCTTTAATTCCAAATGGATAATCCTTCCTCCTGGACTGGGGTGAGCGAGGGAGAAGGGGTGTTGCCAAGGGGATGAGTACGCACTGTGTTTAGGGTGTTAGCTCTTGGGTAAGTCGTCACATGAAAAGACACCTAACATCATCCGCTTTCTTTGGATTAAAGGCAACAGAACTCCCGTTCATCACTCCTGATAGGACAGATACGTAGGAAAAAAAAATTGTTTCCTTACTGTTGAATTATTAATTTTCATAGAAATGTTATCAGAGTGAAGCTGTATCTTTTTTTTCTATTTATAGTCCACGTGCCAGCAAGAGTTAAATTAGTTGCCCAACACCCAGGGAGCACAAATTAGTTGCTTTCCATTCTACCGCAGCTTATTTAACACAGATCAGCAGTGCGCTTCAACACGCACAGAAAATAACCCAGGAGTGGATGTAGGGGAGAAGTATTGGCTCAGGAATCTTAGCATGACATTATTTCTTCCTTTCACTGCCCGCTGGAAGAATTATTTTATTTAAATTAAATAAATAGCTGATTCTGTAGTTACTACCTGAGATCATGTCTTTGACTAAATCAGGCTTCCTAGAGGCAGGGTGAAGTTTTACTGTTAATTGCCTAGCTCAGTAGGGTAGAAAATGCAAAATGATCTAGCCTTAGAAACCTTCAAAGATATATGATAACACAATTTCCTATTTAAGCAGCATCTCTGCATGTCAGGGAGACAGAAATAATTGAAAACATCTTACAAGTGTGCATATGTTATAAATAAAGGGACTGCTGCTGTTGTAAATGGAGGGGCTCACCTCAAGATCCTGTATCTGCTGTAAAAAAAATCACGCTAAAAAGAAGATGGCTATGGCTGGATAAGAGCAAAACATAGGTTTGTTTTAGGGGAAATGGTGATTCTTGAAGGGGTCTTAGTGTGATACTGTGCTTGCTTTTCTCTCCCCTGCCAGATACCTTATGGTGTCAGCTCTTTCCAAACCCATGATGGTTACATTTCTTTTCAGAAGTCCCAACTAGCATCTTGTTTTGGCATACTAATACTGGTTAAATGCTGTCTAGAGGGAAAAACCCCACTTGTTTAGAGTAAGGAGACGTGATGTTTGTGTTGTGGTGAAGTTTGTTAATGGAGCTATGATGCATGAGCTTTGTTCTTCACCAGATTTCTCCCCTTCCCTTGACCTCTCTGAAAGCAGTAAACCTGGATGTGCACAGAGCCTGTGCTACACTCCTCGACTGACTTTCTGGCAATAGCTCGCATATTCTCATTGACTCAATTAAATGGATTTGCAGCGGTGGGACTGTGCTCTTTTCCCGTGGTAGGGACAGACAGGCTGTGCAGCACTTTCCTGCTTGCCCTCTGGTCTTTCCTGGAGTCCCGTCCCTGGGGTGTGGGTATAAGCCAGGATGCTGTTTGCCGATAACATGCCAACTTTGACAGCCATGCCATCAGCTGCTAATCAGGATCAGTTATAACGGCGCTCTGCTCGTATGGGGTCCTGCCCAATTGTGTGCTGGGACTGGAGGGACAGCTCTGACAGCCAAACCACCCAGCATCTCGCCAGCTTCTGGGGTAGTGAACTGACTGCATGCCAGGGTCACTGGTCCGTTTTGACCGCTTAAAATCTACTTTCTGGTGCTTACATGGTGTACCGTCCACACGGGGGAGCAAGGGTCATGAGGCTCATTCAGGTTGATGATGGCCTGTGAGGCAGTTTTCTCCTTGATGAAGGAGGTGCCTCACTTCTTGCCTTGCTGAGGGATGCAATGACAGAAGCCAAATACCACTCCATTTTGAAGCTGGGTCCTAGGATGTGTCAGGGAAGCCCACCACAACTCGCCACCAGCTGTCCTGCCATGTTCAAAACAAAATGGTTAAAGGGGTACAAGGTGAGCTCTTTGTTCCAAATGGCAAACAAGGGCAGTTGTGTTTGAACAAAACAAGTCAGAGAAGCGGAGGCAGCGAAAACTCACCATACCAATGGAGGGGGTCCATCCTTTGTTGCTGCTAATGTTCCTCTCTGCTTGGTGAGGAGTGTGCAGCTCTCCCTGCCACTTTCACACCTCTCATCCCATGGCTTTCCACACGGTAAGCTCTGTACTGATATGCAGCAAGGCACAGGAGAGGTCTTCTGCTGGGGCAAAGCCACATGGCCTAACACCACAATATGTGGGACGGCTGGGAAACCCTGGGCTGAGGCTCAGCTCCAGCTCCTGATATTAGTGCCCCCCCCCCCCAATTGGTTCCATGCTACAGATAGGTTTTCCAGTTACATTTCTGTTCAAGATTACCTGAAACGTTCATGTTTGTACTCAGCTCTGGCCTTCTACTTTTGAAGTTTAAAAACCATAATCTTCTAAACAATTTTTCTTTATTTTTGCAGAGGTTTTTTGTATGTCAAAAACCTTGTTGAGTTTTACACTCCAAATTGGCTAGAATTGAAAACTTCAGATACTTCAGTCTAAAAGAGGAGCATTAATGTTCTCTGCTAAATATGAGAAAAACTGAGTGACTAGCAAAGTCATGTTAAGGTTGAAACCAGTATGATTTAGAGTGGAGTGAAACAATTGTGTCACCATAATAAAAAAAAAAAAACAACCTAAATAGCTAACTTATAACAAAATAACTAACTTCGCATTATTTTCCTTTGGAATTTTAAATGCACTATATTGAAGCTTCTCCTGTGTCTGCCCCAATAAAAATTGCCTAAGAGGTTTTGAATTTGAATTTCACGTTGTACGCCAAAGGCCCAAAGTTGTGCAGTGTGGTTCCCAAATATTATCTTGTGATTCTGCGGTTAGAGTAACATGATGCCCAGGATGTAGTTTCTTTTTTAATAGTTTAAGGAGCATAGAGTTCTCTCACTTGCTTGTATCTGCATTTCTAGTGATGGGCTGAATATTCTGCTCATGTAATTAGTTTTATGTACTTCATCAAAATAGACTCTAACGTGCTGTAACTACCGCATGGGAAACAGTTCATTAAGGACCGTGAAACAGTTTGATGTGTGGAGGACTGGAAGAAAGACAGATTGTTTACAATGAGTTGAGGTACGATAACCACTATGAGTTTAGGAAATGGAAGGATGTAGGTATAATATCAGGAAATACTTGGTAGTCATAAGGTCTACGAGTCGGTTAAATAATCTTCCAACTCAAGTGATGAAATCACTTTTGCTTAAGATTCTTAAAATAGAATAACAGCATGGTGTTAGAGGCAATTCTTCTCCGGCAAGGTGCTAGACTAAAAGACATAATGCTATTCAATATCTCCCCACAGCTCTGAGTGCTGAAGCAATTTCTTTTCAGATCGAGCAAGAAAATGGTGATGAATATTTCAAAACTTACATTAGTATCTCATGACAGCTACTGTTTTGTTTAAAATTATAGAAATATAAAACTGCTTGTTTTGTGTAAACTTCCACAATCCCTTCTTCAATGTACAGATTTCATGCTGGTTTTTGACCTTGTGTTGCTTGGCCTTTCTAAATGTTGAATTTCCATTCTAATAAGCAAAGATGTCAAAGTGTCAGATTCAGGTGGGTGGAGAAATGGGGAAATTAAGTGAGCACAGAAGCCTAGAATAGATGGCTAATTGCCTTCAAAAAAGGTAGAACATTCAAAACTGACGTGCTAGACAGGTATACCAATTGCTTTTAAAGACATAAGTAAATACAAAGGTTTTCCTATATGAAAATACATTCCAATCATACTTCTATGACTGATTTTCTGTTCCTTTTCCTACTTGACAAATTCATTTTTTTTCCTTCTGATCTTCTTCTGATATCAATATTTTGATGAAAGAATCACTGTATGCCATCACTTCACTCTGAATAGGACTAAAACAGAACAGTATCAAATTAGGATTTTCAGCTTTGTGGGGCAAAGCATCTGGAAAAGTGCAATATGTCAGCAAGGGCTGAAAAGGCATTTTAGCTGCCTTCTGGACTCTCAACATTTACTTTTCATACTCTAGTTGTTACAGCTGGGAAAAAAAAAAACCTTCAAAGAATGACTTGGAGGTGTAGGCACAGCCATTTCTCTCTGTTTGCGGAGACTGAAACAACAGTGCTGAAGTATAAGTTGTCCATTAATTTCAGTGAGTTTTAGATATGGTGCTTGTGATAGTATTTTAAATGTGATGATATTTTAATAGCTTAGATAATGTTGTCACTGTTTACACTGTCACCTCTTCCCGTGCCCGTCAGAGCACACAGAAGAGGGAAGCACTGCCACACTGCGAGGGTCTGTACCACTCCCCGCAATGAACAAGTAGAGGCAGGAAGATCAAGCTGGTTTGGAAATGAAGAACTACATTTATATGAAGATGCCAACCTGAAACATTTGGAGGGGTTGCAAATTTACTTAGCTGAACTTTGTCAAGACTGAAAAAAAATCCACGAAACTCTCAATTCTGCAAAGCCTGCTTTTTAGGAGCAAAGAACAGTTGAAAGAATTTTGCCAAGCTCTCGTGCCAGCTCAGCTTCAGCAGAGTGCTTAATCATCATGTTTGTTATTGTTGTAAAATGACATATAAAATCTGCATTTTTAGGTGCAAGAAAGCCCGTCTGGGAGATTCTGTGTCTGTGTGCTAAAATTGTCCTGGCTCAGACCTGGCAGCTCCAGTTCCAGTTTTTTGGCACTTATTTCTGTCTGGCTTTTCAAAAGTGACTTAAATTATCCACCTCACTTTCCCATCCATAAAATGGGGTGGAGGAGTACAAAAGTTTGCACAGGTATTGGGTAATGGGGCAACAGGGAAGAAATGGATAGTGACAAATCCTCTTTCCTGGCCCATTTCCACGCAGGATTATTTGACTGATTATAAGTGCCTAATTTAGTCACTGTGACTCTTAGTGTTTAATCTGCAGAGGGTAAAAAGCAGTGCAAACCACTCACGCACCAGGCTGCCAGACACCAGTTTCGCTCGAGAAGGTAGTGCGTCGCCCCACGATTAGATTATTCCCATCACTGGCACCCAAACTATCTCTCCCTGTGACTCTATGGGGGGATGTTGATTCAGCGATCAGTCTGATGAATGTATCTTCTGTGGCAGCATGCTTAGGTACCCCTATACCAGGCTGTTTCATCAGCCCCTTCTTTATTTTGAAGATGTCCTGTGGCTGTTTTCATTCTGCCCTGCTCAATAGGAGCTCATGACTACTTTTTTTATTGCAGTATAATGGGCTTCATTCATTTCTTAGAGGGATGCAAAGAAATCGGCGAAGCCATTTCTGAAATAACTATTTTTTTCAGTCTTCAAATCACATTTTCTACAGCATCCATTCTTCAGGGACCCTGCCAATAGGGATGAGAGGGGGACAGGAGTCTGGTCCCCTCTGCAGCCAGGGTTAGAAGAGAGCTGCTGGAGTTTGACTTTTGAAATCTGGGGAAAAGCCACAGTCAATCCAGAGCCTGTAACAGGGACAAGCACAGCACACATCTTTCTGGGGACGCACAGCACTCGGAACAGTAGCACTTAAAATGTCCCTTTTAAAATAAGAAGGCCAGCAGCAGCTGAACATATCTGTCACATCCAAATTAAAACCCCTCTGAAGACCAGAAAACTCACTATAAATTGTCTCCTTTTCATTCTCTAATCTTCCTATTCTATCTGACGAAGGGGGAAATGCTCGTTTAGAAGTGAACCCTGTGGGCATTCATCAGAATGGATTAATCACTTAATTTAGCCCAAAGAAAAATTAAGAAATAAAGCTTTGAAGAAGTGAGAGCTCTTCCATTTCTCTTTTTATTTATTTTTTTTTGTTTAAGATGTTTTCTTTTTTTCTTTTTTCTTTTTTTTTTTCTTTTTCCCTTCTCTGTTCCAGACTAATCTGCCTTCTAATGGAATCACAGTTAAAATCGTCATAGTCTCCCACTAACGAAGTATGACCTTGCAGGACTTTTGAGAAACTTTCCTCTTCACCATGTCCCTCATGCATTTCATTGCAGTTTATAAATCAATATTTAGAAAAGGTTAATTCTGAATGTCTACCTATGGGGCTCATCGCTGGAGACAGCTCTCACCTGGGTATTTCACTAACTTTATCCACACTTTCTGTGCCCTCTGAAATTCAAGCTTGTGGAAATCTAGATGCATTCAAATCCATAAAGATCTACCTCCAGAAAGCACTGCATATTGTGTCTGGTTCAGTTGTGCATTTTGGATTGTCCATGAGGTCGGAGCTGATGAGCACAGTGGGGGACTCCAGCTTTAAAATCCATGAGTCAAACAGGTGCCTAATTGAACCAATTGCTGTCAGTGACAAAAATCATTACAAACTCTATGACAATATGATTGTTTTCCAAAGATAGCTTTTTTCCAAAAAAAAAGCATTAATTTAAAGATACAAGAAGTTTGATATGGTAGTTATGAGCCAATTCTGAGTCACAGTGAGACGAAGAGGTACCTGTGTCACAGTTTTGAATTATGGAAATTTTAAAAGGATTTTTGAAATTATATTGTCCCTTGTGTAATTTCTGATGAGGGTCAATGAGGCTGTTAGCTTGTTTTCCTAAACAAGAGGCAAATAACCTTGACATTCAGCATTTCTTTGATCTCTTTTAAGAAGGACCAAATTAAAAAAGTGAGTCTGAGATGATCTCATTGCAATCATAGCTGTTATCAAAGGTGAAATATTATGAATTTGTTATGCACACAGTTCAATCCACTGTGTGCTTTACTAGCAATAAATAGGACCAAAGTTGTAAGTACTGTAAATATTACCAGAAAATCGCAGTTAGACCAAAAGGTTTCAGAAAACAGAGCTGGCCTCTTTACAGTACATGAAAAATCAATTAACAAAATGTTATGCCCTTGCAAAATGAAGTGTGGATAATGAACACAAATAAATGGAGATTTGAAAAAAGCTTGTGTACTTGTCCCTTTTGGGGAGGGAGAGTGACTGATTAGTTTAGGAGAACCATGGTGGATTAGTGCAGGTATGTATTAGCAGTGGAGCAAAGGAAGACAAACTTCAAAGAAGTTTCTAATCTTTGATCCCATTATGAATCCTGCAGAAGACTTGTGAATTCTAATTTAGTAGCAAGAGAAGTGTTACAGCCGAAAGAGCATGGTGCTATTTATAGAGGAAAAACTTTTCCCATCTAGAGGTTGGGCTGGAATCTCACCCATGACATTTTTTCCATCACACTAATCTAGTCCAAACAGGTTAAAATTGAGGTCATTTATGTAAGTCTTCCAGGTGCTCTTGAGAATATCTGCAATAAAAAGAAGAAACAGCATCTTTTGCAGCTTTCAGTTTCCGAGTTGTGATCCAAGAACTTAAAAATTGCAGCTCAAGCAGCCTTCCCTTCCGACTTGCTGCTTGACAGTCTCTAGAGGCCTGGGGAAGATTACATGAGGCAGTAAACAGCTCAGAATGTTGCAGTTCTTTGTCTTGTGACAGGTGCGAGACCACAGGCTTTCAATTTGGGATTTCCAAAGTTAATTTAAATAGTAGAAGAAAGCTGACTGAGGTCTGAAATAAATAAAGCCAACACGGGCAGAAAAAAGACAAACTGAGACACTCGAACCAAGAACGCTAAGCTGAATAAAATGTAAACAATGGCACAGTATTTTCCTCCCAGGTGGGAGTTATCACAAACTGTAGGCTGTTGACACACTAGACATCAGCAATACCACCGTCAGCAGTTAGCAAATGTTCAATTCCGTGGACGTGAGGCTGAGAAATGGTAGCATGCCTCCCATGTGGCAGCTTTAAGGGTGTTGGTATGGTTGGAGGAGAAAGCTCCTGCTGTTCGGGTTGAACTGTGATTTGCTAACAAGCCCTGACTCTCTGTTCCTTGTCACAAGGAGTCAATTAACCTGGGCTATATGGTGTAAGTCTTTAATTTATGCTGTTCCCAACTTCATGGACTGCTCATACGGTTTCACGCAATTTAAGTTACCATTGCTATGCCCATAGAGGGCTACACAGTCAGAAATGCAGAAATATGAGCATTTAGGATGAGAGAATAAAGTGCTCTGATTCACAGATGTGAACTGGACCTTGCCAGAATAGCCAGCAGTGCTCCCATACAAACCTTGACGTCTGATTGTGTGTTGGTGAGGTGCGTCGCAGAAAGGGGCACGTCTCTTTCTGTGTGCAGATTCACCAAGTGGCCATAAGGCTACCGTGTTATTTTAGCACACACTGTTTGAATTGGGCTATTAGGCACTGCATAGGGGGTGTTTCTGTGTAAAAAGGTAGTTATTGCTGTCCAGAACGCAAAGGAGATGATGCCTACGCTGGCTGGCTGGTGGGCTGATGCCAGCAGCAACCACCAGCAGCACTAACTCTGCACAGTGGACTTTGGTGACAAAAAACGAGCCCAGATCAGTTAGTTCTTGCGTGTCGTGTACCTTTCTCTGGCTGAATATGGCATCGGTCTTCGTTTTCTGTTTTCTTCTTTTAAGCAACCTTCTCAAAGAAGACGATTTCCATGATATTCCTTAATCGAACTACCACAAAGAAAGAAAATAGCTTCTAATTGGCAAAGAAGAATTGGGATACCATTCTATCTCACCACTAAAAGTTGAGAAGGAATACAGTAAACAAAGGAATGAGTTGTTTCCTACCACTGCTTTACATCTCAAAAATAGTGTACATTTCAGGTGCCATGATAGCTTAATATTTACATTTAGTTAGTGGTTAACTTCCTTTATATCATACATTACAGATATACTGTCTTCCTGCCAAGCATTGCTGGAAAGGTATGTGCAATCTCCGGACAAAAATAAGCAAAACTGAGTGAGGAATGACACATTTGAGTAAAATTACATGTCTTGATCAAAACATCTTATGACCAAGCCTGGACTACTTATGGGAAACCCTTGTATTCTCTTCTCCTGCTGCTAGGGATGGATTAGGGTGGGCCAGAGCTCAGTCCGTGCCCTGAAGTGTGTGGTAGCACTTTCTTGGGTTAGGTGAAAGAATTCAAAATGCATCACTTTTAACTAGTATTTTTCTCATGAAAAAAGAATATTTGATTTATGTGGCACTTTTTATAAATTCTTCTGCTCAGTTCTTACTGCACAGCATGAGATGGTCTCGGAATTAATATTACTTTTGTAATCTGAGGAAAGGGGATTTCCCAATGAACATTATTACAATACTTTTATTTAAACTGAAGGCCTATTTTTAGATGCTTGGATGTGTCCTGGGATAAAACGTTCCTTCTCTGACATGTTCTAATGTTGACTAAATGTATTATGTACTGCATCTAGGTATCTGAGGAATTTTAATTGTCTCAGAGGTACACAATAGCTTTTTAGAATTAGGATATTTATCACTTGTCACAGCTTGTAAATTTAGATACAGAACAGGCCTGTACACTGTCAAGCTGTGTGGGAAAGTAAGAAGAATAAGAGGTAGCGTCATGGTCTCTGTATGCCTTCCAAACACATTAATAGTTAGTATGTTCTAAAAATGTCTAAGATGTAGTTTAAAAAAGCTTAAACCTGAAAGTAAGATGCATGAAAATGTAAAAGAAAAAAGCTGATGCTAAGAAACTCTCTCTTACGTGCACGAGTCAGTCCCACTCCTTTGGCAAAGGGGTAGCTGCTGTAAGAAATATACAGAATTATGCATGGCTCACCAACGAACCTGCACTGGAGCTCAGTTGTGATGGTGGGAAGCTTTGGGGAATGTGTGCACTCCTGAACTGACATCTCCCTGTTGTGCAAATCAAAAGTATCTGCAGATGAAAAATTCAGATTAATTGAACAAAGCCCCCGAGCAGCGTGCTTAAGTGATAGAAGCTTACTCTCAGTCACAGTCAGAAGATTAAACTATGGACTGTCAGGCTGAACAATTTGCAGCTAGAACTAATTTGGTATTCCCCACTTTAGGGGGGAATGCCAGCTATCATGTTAAAAAAATTATTAGAACTAGTCTAAAATATCAAAGATTGGCGCATTTTAAAACAGACTGGCTTTTTCATGGAGCCCACAGTTTTGTAACCATGTAATTTTTATTTTTAGTTTTTAATTGGTTTGGATAGATGGCAATCCTTTCCCTAACTGGTGTCTCACCAGCTGGCGTAAGCTGGTTTCTGCCCTTGGTGGGGGGCTGTGGGAAGTGCTCCTCCACCACCGCCCGGGCAGAGGTGAAGCAAAGCAGCAAGGTCATGACCAGCCCTGGTGAGGAGGGGATGAACCATCGCAGGTCCTTGGCCCTTGGAAGGGCAGTTTCCTCTTACAGCTTGACGTGACAGAAGCCGTGTGGTAATAGAGCCTCTTGTTTGTAATTATATACTTCTGATTTGGGCAATAGAGATTTAATCACTATCTATGGAAGTGCTGGTTTCTTAACTGCTATTATTGTTTCCTCGTGAGAAATATTTCTTTGTCAGAAGAGTGATTAGGAACTAGCTTCACTTCTTAATGCTTCTCATATCCTCATACCTGTCTGCACAGAGCCTCTCCTTCATCCACTTTTTCTCTGTGATCATCAACGGTGATCCTCTGATCTCTGCAGTCATCCATTTATGACTTCTCCCCTTCCCACAGGGCCATATATCTGGAGTAATCATCCTGCTAAAATACGCTATGTTTCCCATTTTAGTAGTTTTAAAAACATGGTCATTCAGTTAGTGTTTCGTTCCAAAATGCCTGTGCGCTACCTCTGGTTTGTCTCATGCCTTTAGACAAGGGAGTCCCTGCCTTATTGGTGCTATCCCATGGTCCCGGTGATGCATGTGATTTGGAAGACTGGCACTGCATAAGAATTGTGATAATGTTTGCCTCCGCTACAGCAAACACAAAGCTTCACCCTGCTCATTTGCAGTTTGTAATTAACTAGTGAAATGTATATGCAATTAGCTTTGATAGTGCTTCCAGGAAACGACTGCATGCTTGCTTGAAACTTTACCTCATTGTAAAGGCATTTTAGGGAGAAGTTTTGGGGGGAAGTAAGCTCCACTGAAGTTTTTAAATGTTTTCCTCCAGGTGGATTGTAAAGATATCAGGTCTTTCTCCATACTCAGCCTTCTGAACATTTTGCAGCTTCTGTCTCTATCCCAAGGTCCTCCCAGTGCTTGAAATGATGCCCTGGGTCACCTTGGAGCCAGGCTAGGTGTGCTGGCATCTCACACTGGCAGCTAGGGCTGAACGAACCGATTGCGGTGGATAACTTACTTGCTCAATCAAATTAGCCCCACGGTCTCTGGGCGTGCATAAATTCTGCCCGTGGCTAACAAGCCGCTGCTGCCACCGACGTGCTTCCTCTGCCGGTGACTGCGGGGGGGCAAGGAGCCGTGCTCGCCGGCTGCTGGTATCTTCTGACGTTTCATCAGAAGCAGCACTCTGGAGTTGGGGGCCTCACTGCAAGCGAGAGCACAGTGAACCAAACGCTCTCAACTCTCTTGATCCCCGACCTCGGCTTGGTATTGGACCTGATAATATTAATACAGATGCGCCTTGAGAGTGAGAGCTGAGATGTAGAAGCACACAGCAATAAAACAAACCCCTGAAAGCTAGGCTGGTACAGCACTTAGTGTGTTTTCTGTCCTGTGGTATGTACCGTATATTCCTGCCTATCAAGTTGTATGTTATTTACAGCATTTTGGTTATGCTTGGAATAAATGTATTTAAACTCAATTTCTCTTCTCACTTTCAGACCTGGAGATAAATAACCACAATTGACACTGGACTTTTTTTGCTCAGCAATCTAAATTCTGCTTAGCAGATTTCAAATTATTCAAGTCTGGCAAATGTTAGCAAAGATATGGTAACAAATCACCTTGTATAAATTACTGTTCATCTGATAAGGGCTGGGGGGCTTTAAGTTTTACACTGTCCTTCTATCTTTGCAGTTTTGTGCTGGAGATCAAGCAATTTTTCTGGTATTCATAGAATCATAGAATCATAGGGTTGGAAGGGACCTCTGGAGATCATCTAGTCCAACCCC
>VZUD01000081.1:6721554-6748198 GCA_013401065.1 Cepphus grylle
AACCTGTCCAGGTCTCTCTGCATGGCGGCACAGCCTTCCGGTGTGTCAGCCACCCCCTCCAGCTTCGATTCAAAGGAAATGGACAAAAGGGTATAAAAAGTTTCAGAGCAATCTGTGGGCACTGAGAGATGGGAAGGGATTGTTCTTGTCCTGTCTCAAACCAGGACACTGGGGGTGGCTCTGGCACCACCCTGCATCAGGAGTCCTAAGCTGGTTGTGGTGGTTTGCAGCGCAGGGTTTCAAGGCAAACTCTCCAAGATCTCAGAGCGGTGCGTGGGAATTAAACAGTAAAATACAGGGAGTAATTAAGGGCTTAAGGATTGCTTGCGCTTATATTAACATGAATAATTTCTTTAATTGGCTTCATGGGGACTACTCAGTGCCACATACCTTAGAAGGAGAGGTTTCCAGCAGACCGTGCTGCAGCACCAGCTGGAAGTCCATATTATTCAGGGGACTTGGGAACAAGGTGTTTCCACTGTGATTGCAAGTGACAACTCCCGCAATAGCAGGTAACAAACAACCTAAATTTGCAAATATCTCACTTTTGTTAGAAACAAAACCCATGATAGATTAATAGCCACTTGAAGGGTAACTTTTTTTACAGCTGCATAAAGAACTCCAGTTATCTGAAATATGGAGAACTTCTCTACACGGTGGTGTTAGTGCCAGCTCCACTGATTCTGTAGAAATTGCCCTGCACGTTATTGCTGGCTGAAGCGATGGAGTGGTGACAGACGTAATCCTTGCTGTGTCACATGGTATGGCTAGACACAGAAACCTTTATCTTCAGTGGACAAACCTGTTCAGTCAATTAATTGGCTCTAAGTGCAAATTAATATACTGCTGCTTCTAAAGCAGCTTCTATTGAAAGATGTTGATGAATACTGTGTATATCAATTGGCTTTCTTTCAGAAAACTGTTGGGAGGCAGGCAAGTATTGTTATCACTGCCTCGTGGAAAGGAGAAGTGAGGAACATGTGAATGGGCCACATTTCTCACATGAGGCATCTTCTCGGAGCATATTGCAAGGTTTACGTGGGATATTTGAAGCCCAGGTGCCTTCAGCCTTCCAGACCTGCTCTGTTCTAGGATGGTCGGTCTGAAAGACCCAGAGATGAGCTTCCTGGGACCACAAGGAAAATAACCACCACCTGTGAGAACACTGTGCTCAAAGAGATGGTTTCCCTAAACCATGTTGGGGGGAGCATGATAATGCTTCAGGACCGTGTTTGAAGTGTTTTGACACAAATGTCACATTTAGCCACTTGTTCTCATCTCCAGTGGAACAAAGCTCTACTTCCTTGCTGAAAGTTTTAGGAACATTTGTGCTTTTAAGTGACGCAACCATGTCCCCTCCAGACTTCCTGAGCTGAGGGAGAACTTGCATGGAAGCATCTCAGCTGTGAAGTACATATAGCCCTTCATCTTTGTAAAGTTGGCTTTGGCATTTATCATATCAAAGTATTCAAATTTATGAAGCAGTTTCTGGGAGCTCAGTTAATCCCCTGGGTGACTTTTTTACAAAACCAGCAGCCGAGCTGCCTCCCTGTTAACACGGTAGGGAAAAGAGAGAACAGTGTCATGTGAACTGCGGGGAAATTAGAACAAGCTAATCAAAGAATAGCAAAGAGGGAAGTTAGACATTAAAGGCGCTTTCATGTGGACCACAAAACACGGAACTAGAAACTTGGTCCTAATGTGTATTACATTCTGGTGCATAAATAAAAGTCTATATAGCCAGAATGCAGCCAGAAAAGACTGTATTTGATAACAGATACTTTTTCAATTAAGAAATTATAATGAATATATGTAAGACATTTCACAAAGGTTTCTCAGGGAGATTAGAGACATAGGATCATTGAAAACATGGCAGCACGGTGAGATGTCCTTGTCCTGAAGCATGATCAGCTATACTTGCATGATTTGGGGCAGATTTTTCTCTCCTGTTCATAGCATGTTTAAAAGATGGACCTTGCCTAGGAAGCTTATTCCTTTTTTACTTTTTGAAAATAATTCATGACGTCTAACCTATATTTCTCTCACAGAAATTTGTACCTGTTTCTCTTGTTCTCTCTGCAAAGGATGCAGAGAATTGTTTCTGCCCAGTACACACGCAGAGAAATGTTTCTGCCTAATACATATTTGAAGACTGTTGTCATGTCTCATCTCATTTCCCTTCTGTAGAAATAAATCAATCCAAGTGCTTCAGCTTTTTTCCGGGCCATACTTTCAAAACCCTCTGATAATTTTCTATTCCTCATCTTCGGACTTCTTCTGATTTGTCTGAGTGTGGTTCTCAGACCTGGACCAGTTATAGAGAGCTAATATAAACCCCACTTTGTAGAACTTTTCATAATGGAAGTCAATCAACACTCTCCTACAAGGACAGGGAAATTAAACCTTTCAGAGCTGACATGACTTGCCTAGGCTACCCATCAGGAAACAGAAGAGCCAGGAAGAGGACCCAAGCCCACAACTCCCTGGGCGGTCCTCGTGTTCCTGTGAAGAATGGTCTCCCTTGGCAAACGTGCTATGTACAAGCCTTTCATTAATGAAATGTACCACGTAGCATCACTAAAAACTCTGGACTGCCCACAGGAAGTGATCCTTTTTCTTGCAAAGAGTGAGATGTAGTGATCCTTCTTGTGTTTATATGCTGGCTGCTCTTGGTATGGCTTTGACCAATCTAAACTCCTATATGCTCCAGTCTCTTGCAGGTTGAGGGCATGACACTTTTAAATGTATTTTATCCTCTTCCCTGTCACCTTTAAAACTTCCCATAAATGGAGGTGAGCTTCCAAGTTCTCTTTAAGCTGTATTCAGAGTAAATTTGTTTGTGCCTTTTAGTGTGGGATTACTGAAGAAAACCAGAACATTTTAAAAAAGAAGAGCTGGCATATTCTGCTTACTCCAACCAAGCTCACTTTACCAATCCAATAAAGTAAAAGTACAAGTAGCTCTAAAATGAGGTGGTAGGAGAAGCTGCGCAGCATGAGCTGCAATTGCAGAAAATGTATTTCTCCTTAATTATTGTGCAGTAGTGAGTGCATTAAATGTTCAGCCTTCTCCTTAGCTATATGCTGTTTGCTGAAATGCAGTCGGCTCAGCTCAGCTGCATTGGGTAAACACATACTTATCTATCTGGTTTAGAAATATTCTAATCATTATTCAGCTGATCTATACATCATGTCTTTGCAATTGCTCAAATGTGTTTACTTTTTTGTTTTGTTTTGTTTGGTTTTTTTTTTTTTTGTAAGAGTACATTTATTCATTTTCTCCTTGGCTCTATTGGAATAGTTTATCTGTAATTTAAAACTCAGGAACTTTCTTACCAGTGGAAATCAGTGTGCTAATTTAATACCAGCAATTGCTTAACCTATCCAATGCCACAGGGACCCCAGTGCAAGAAAAGGCGTACTAATATAGCTTTATGAACATGCAGCACTCGTACTGCTGATGAAAAAACACAGGAGGCATTTCTTCAAAGGATTCTCAATAAAGCCTTTGGTCCCATTTCCACACAGAGATTTTTTTTTTCATTGTCCTAAATACATTTGTTAGACTACCTCATTTTGAACAGTAGTTGAAGCTACATTAGGGAAAGATTTTGCATGTGTTTAATCCATCACTGAAAACAAATGAGAGATATATATATATCTTTGACCTGATAAATAGCTCAGCGTTTAAAATACTTCTGAATCCTTAGATAGGGCTACTTAATCTCTTAAACATGCACTTACAATGACTTAAGAATCCAGACACTGGAGATCTAGTGACCCAGTTGTGCTCTGCACTGCCATGTGCGGGCATTGATTTGGATATTATTAATCCAAATGATTTTTGAACACTGTAAGCATACTCGGGACGTCGGAAGTGCTAATGAGCATTGCTTGCGACCTAAGCAAATGGTGTTCTCCGGCCAGAGGCTCTGCGGCGGGTGCACAGCCCCACGTTACGCACTGCAGCGGTGAGCTTTGCCTTTAAAAGATCTTCTAAATGTATCATAGTTACTGGGAAATGTGTGAGCTGAAACTTTTCAGTGATATCAGATACCGTGATGTGGACTGCAGGTTGCCTGGAAGTTTTGAGCTCAAACAATAGTTTCTTTAAATGTAAGTTTTCTCCATAGTGCAGAAGAAAGCAGATGCTTTTCCATCCTTTGAGGTACAATGGTGGTCTTAACATGATTTAAACTGCATTTCAGGGTAGTTGCAGTCTCTGAACGCTTTATCATGTAACGCTAGCTAAGACCCCCTGGTGTGACCCAGTAATACTCTTACCTATGAATTATTTCTGTTCCAGGGAGTGAGGAAGAAATTATTATATATGGAATGATATAGTGCCTAGCAATTATGTCTCCTGAAGCAATAGAGGTTTTTTTACTGGTATGAATGCATCAGTCTTAGTCATCATAAAAAACACTGTATTAAGCAGTTAAAAATTACCTGTTACTGGCAAAAATATGTATATATTTATCAGCTGTCAATATTTTAATGTCTTGCCTCTAAACTAGTTGTCTTTAGAGAGAGACAGTCATGTTAAATGTTTTTTCTCTATGTTTCAAATGGTTCCTTTGGTAGTTAAAATGAAAGAATGCAGTAAAAAAGTTGAACTTAATGTTTTGTTTTACCTATGATAGTCCAGCCACTTGGACTGTTTAGTTGTCATCTAAGCAATTTAATTTCAAGCGTCCTATCAGCGCATCCCTGAGCGGTGCACTGCACAGCAGCACGGCACGCCTGCAGCAGCACTGTAAGGGTTTCTGTCCCTCCACAAACCCATTGCTGTTTGCTTAAAAAGTTGTTCCATTATTTACATCACTACCCCATTTACTTGCTCCATGCACACTTTGGGGCCCAACGTGTCACTCGCCCCTGTCCCTGGGTCCTCTCAGCACTCATGCTTTTGTGCCAAGCAAGCGTCCCAAGCTGCTGCTGGGGGACATGAAAGAGGGAACGTCACGCCAGGAGCAACCGTGGCCGGATTGTGATATTGGTTGCCTAGACAGCTGAAGGAGCACTGGCTTTACGAGGTGATAGGAATTTTGGGCTCATTTAATCTGCAGATGGAAGATGATCCTTTCTAAAAACCAGCATAACCAGTGATGGCTGCTAATTATCATATACTGAAGACTTTGCATGTTTTCTAGAGAAGCAAAATGCTTTTTTCCAGGTCCTCACTGAAGCTGGCCATGCTGGACTAGGTCATGGCACTGCAGGCAGACCTTGGAAAGCCCACAATGATCTGTGTTTGCCTGTTGTGAGCTGCTGTAGGGTGCAGCTGTAATAAGGGTACACCTGCCCAAAATATTACCCCCACATGCTTCCTCCTCTGAAGACACATTCCATCATCCTCCACCCATCCCACCATGGGTATGTCATTTGGGGTTCTCCTTTGACTACAGGCCAGTCCATCAGCCCTCACCATTGTGTAACACTCATACCTTCTGGAGCTGAAAGCCTTATTAGAGGGCACTGAATCACCTTGCTTAGCACAAAAATCATGACTTGTCATCCAGTGTTAAACGTATTTCTCTTGTTAAGAGCAAAGAAACCTTTTTTCTTCTCATATAAGTAGGCTTGGGCAGCAAATGAGCCCTTTAAGCTCGGTTGCAAATAACTGCACTGTAGGATGGAGAATTCTTGTAGAGAAAGAAGTGGAGTGAAACTGTGGGCATATTTGCATACAGATAAACCATCTCTTTTTCCTAGGGTCTAACTCAGAAACCACAGGTAGAGCAGGGTACTCTGGATTAATTGGACCAGCACAGTCTGCTCATGGATTTTTCTTCACTCAGAGACAATCGTCTCCTCCGTACACTCTCTGAAGTTAGTCATAGAGTGGTCAAAATAAATGCAAGTGCAGGCCCTCCCCTTGCAAAAGCCTCGGGCAGCTTGCTCCAGCACAAGGGGCATTAAAAACCTCCGTGTTACATCTTGGCCTCCAAATTAGCTGAAATATAAACAGGACCTCCATAGCACCAAGCTCGGTCCTTAAAAGTACTGTAAACAAAACATGAACCTATGGTGCCTTGGAGCTCTGCCTGTAAGTGCCAGGGTTAGGATGCTGCTCATGCACTCGATGAAGCATAGCATTGTCAGAGGCATTAAAATGACTTGTTTATCCCATAAAATGAGGTTGGAAGTTCAGCTCTCACAGGCACCTGCCCAGGTCTGTCTGAGAAGGTCTGGTTGGGAGAGAACTTGTTTGGATAGGGTGGCCTTGACTGAGGGACAGTTTATTCCCATCTGGGAATAAATATACTTTTTCATTGTGTCACTTGAGATTTTGCAGGGTTTTTTTGGTCAAATGAAAGATTCCTATCACAAATGAGGTGTGCTGTGTTGAATACATAGTGAAGGATAGTGGTGGGTGAATGCACAAGGAAGATGCTAGGGATGGGGGATTCAGTTGTGTGACTAGGTTTCTGGTGCTGCCTTTGAGAGTCCAGGGGATCCCCCCAGCCTTGTATTGCCCATGCGATGTCTGCAGTGCCATGCAGATGTCTTGGATGCATTAAGATGGCTAAAAATGGCATTTGGACACGTATGATTGCACCGATGAATCTCATCCCAGGGATTCAGGAATTGAGATATGCAGGCTGGTAGGTACTTGCAATGCTCCCTATGTATGAGCTACACGAGAGCTGGCTCAGTACGGTCAGAGAAACCTGCAGAGCTACATGCCCCATCCTGGAGTAGTTGCTGATTTTAGGGATGCCAGCCTTCCTCGCCTCCCAGAGTGCTGGCAGTGTGGCAGCCTACAGGGCCATGTGCCTCTGCCATGGGTCTGCTCACACCAAACCCAAGGGAGCCATTTCTGTCTTCCAGCTCTATGATGCAACAAGTAGGATTTACTGTTACCTCATGCCTGGGGTTTCATGGCTTTTTTAAGCAATGATTGTGAAATCTTTGTGAGGATCATTTGAAAAACTAAGTGCATCCAAAATAACTTGTGTGTCTGCTTCCTAGTAGGAGGGCGTGAAAAGCTTGATTTCCTGGCAGTGGTCTCTGGCTGGCTCAGAACAGAAAAAAATCGTGTTTGCCCAGTAAGTTGTCTCTATAATTTGAGGGGTTTGATTCCTTTTTTCTTTTATCTTGTACCAAGAAAGCAAGTGAGTAGTACAGGTATATCTATTGAACGGTTACTCTGTATTGAGTCAGCTGTGATCCGTTCATACCTTAAATTCTGATGCCACCTCTTACCTTCAAAGTTGAGATATGGACATTGGTTGCTTTTCATCTGTCTGCTTTCCACTTTGTCACTGTAAACTTCCTGTTTACAGATGGATGATGTGTAGTCCTCTCCAAAATTTGTCCTCCATCTTTAGCTGAGTGTGCTTTAAGGCTGAATCTTTTATTTTCTTGTGCTACATGGCACATCAGAGATGCATCTATTCTTGTTATGAAAACAGTCACTGTAATCAAGGGCAAATTAATGGAAAGATTATTTCCGTGAATATGAAGAGTTCCTGGAGTACAGCATTTTCTATTTTATTATATTCAGAAACCGGATCACAGTTCTGCCACCCCCAACTCTGCTATTTTTTTCCCCAGTTTTTCCCGTGTACCAATGATGATACTGGGCTGTGATGTCTCTCTAGACAGTTGCTTGTAGTAGCAGCATCCTGCATTTCTGTACCTGCACACCATGTATCCCACTTAACCAATTATTCATGAGTCATTTGTCCTTTAAAGCATATGTTTTTATTCTATCAGGGCATACGGTCTGCCTTACATGCTGTTGATCCAGTTGGAGTCTATCTCAGTGACTTCCTAGATGTTTCTACCTCATTAGAGTCATTACTGACTTGATTGTTTGTCAGAATGTAATCCAAAAGGGTTTTTTTTATTCTGAGTATGCTGCATCATTGCCAATTATTTTTGAATCAGAGGTATCCCAGCCTATTTTCTTTGGGTTTTTTTTTAAGTTTTGTAGAATGAGTGTGGATCTCATCGGTTCTTGGGAGAGTTTTCATGAATTTGTGTCCCAAAGTGATGCCATACAAGATCTTGGGTCTTATGACATGGTATGAATAAAATCCTGAGTGTATGTTGTTGGTGGCTGACCTGAAGAGGAGGATGCCCTCTCAGCCCTCCCTGCTGTAGTGAAGCATTCCTACGTGTTTTCTTCTGCTGTCTCCTCCCCTAGAAAACGGGCAGCAAAACATGGTCAAGTCCTCATTGGTCCTGGGTGTGGATTTGGTGGGAAAACATGCACAGGGTCATGATTCCTCTCCGAGCTCAACAACATGGTCTGGTGGGCTAGGGGGACATGCTTGGCTCTAGCAGCTGCTGGGTGGGGAGGTGTTTTTGCTTATCTCACAGTGTTCCCCCTGTGCACCAGCTGCAAGTGTGAGAGCTATGCTGAGGTGGCTTTGGAATGATTTGAGGCCACATCCTTAAAGACTGAGTGTCTTTGTGGGTTCAAAGGAAGCAAGAAGCTACCTTAGTAACACCAGTCCCTTCTCCTTTTCCTCTGCCTGGCTCTGTAAAAGATGCCTAAATCTTGTCCTGCAGTTCTGTTCCATTGCTTTTATTCAGAATGCCCCAAATGCAATGGCACTCTGTTGCTCACACAGCGACGGGAATATTTTTTTAAAGACATAAATTATTCATCTCATTTAGCATGTTCCACGTGCATCTGGCCATGCCAGGGCAACCGGGTGCCTTCTTGGTGTGGGTGCTCAGCACCCACTCCTGCTGCTGCGGGGACTGTGCTGCAGTGGCTTGGGGGGGGCAGGGGGCCAAACTATTTGTTTCAGCTATATAGATTACACGGTGGAAAATCTGCATGAGGAACCAACTATTTCTCATTTATTCTTACTATATGCCGTAGTAACAGCGTGCACAGGCAATGGCTCACCTGCACGAGTGTGCCCCGAAATCACTGTTGACTTAGTCTGTCCCTGCTGTTCCTCTTATTAATTTATAGTTTATTCAGAAAACACAGAGGTTTGACTGAGGTGCCTTTGGGTCTCTTAGCTGGCTTCTAGCCAAGTTTGCTTGTCAAGTAACCTTTCTTTTCTTCTGGTGCAATATGTTTGTGCTGGTGGCTAAGCAGATTACTTCCTAGCTGCATGTTTAACGAGAATGAAAACGGTAACACAGAGTTCAGAGGGGCTGGTTAGCAGCATGGTATTTTTGAGATAGGGAACAGTAAATAAGGGGCTAAAACAATGATAGCTGCTTCTTCCTGGGATGGATTTTTTATGCATGAAATCCTTGAGATTCTGATTTTGTTATATTTCATGTGGTGTCTTCCATAAATGGCTGAAAATGTTTGCACAGGCAGCAAGAAATTTCAGCTGAGGAAATGTAAGTAATGCAATATTTATTATGAAATAGATGTTTTTGAAAGCCTTACCATTTCTCTCAAATATCTTTTTGTCAAAATCCTATTGTCTCTAGTGCAGTTGTATTTGCCCTCTTTCTGTAATCCTTTCTTTAAATATGCATTCAGGTATAGGTTGCTCTACTGAGGAGCTACCATATTCTCTTAACCAACAGGATCATGTCATTTCCCATGCATACCGTTTCAGGATAAAACCTGAATACAGCTTCCTAGTCCACACAGAGCCTATAAGATGTGTATCCTGGGACAAGAGGAAATCAGGCAAACAGTCTTCTCAGGTTAATCAGGTTAGTCTCACTGTTGGTTTGAGGATCTACCTGAGAAAGAACTGCAGGACTTTACATTAAGACCCCATGGTTTGAGTATTGAGTATTCTGTTGGGTTTTTCTTTCTTTTTTTTTTTTTTCCTTTTGAAGTCCCCAAACTCTCATTGATAAAAATAGTTTATAACTGATAATGCATCTTTTCTTGCACTCCCTTCTTATTTGTTCCTGGATCTTTTCTTTTATGCTACAAGATGTTCAGAGCAGGAACTTTTTTTCAGCACACTGGGAGCTCCAGCCTAAATAATACCCACAGAGCTATGTAAAATCACCAGAGAAGTTTGGAGCAAATACACATTTTTCAGTTGTACTTCTAAAAATGACGAGCTTCTCACTGAACGTGCTGGACCCCAGCAAGGCCTCTTGTTGATTGGGGCTGATAATAACTTGGTCATCCTTGGAGGGGAATCTGCAGGGAAGGATACCAGAGATGTTGAATTCAGATCCGCATCTGTCGTCCCGCACTTTGAATCTCACCCCAGTGAAAGGACACTCATGGGGCAGGCAGAGCCACAGCTCCTTGCTTCCTTTAGGAAGGTGGTACCTCTTGGAATGTTCCCAGTGGGCAGCTTGCTTCCACTTCTCCACAGAGTAACTGGTGGCCTTGCCGTATACCCTGCGCTTTCCTCTGCACTAAGCGCAGACACGCTCCAGCGTTGTCGCTTGCTGTAGCTGCTGTTCTCCGCAGCGTGGGAGCCGCAGAGCACGGCTTTTGCCGCATCATCTGTGGTATGGTTAATGGTGCGCACCCAAAGGCCACTTCCAATTTCCCGAAGGGGAGGTTTCTCATACGTACCTGAACTGCAGTGTATCCAGCTGGAGCAGGGGCATGTGCTTTGTACAGCTGAAATCAACGTACCAGTGACTAAATTGTTGGGTTTGGAGAGCGAAAGCAGGATAAGCCCTAGTAGGTTTTCCGATATCTCTTACCTCTGCCATCAGGACTATTTATAGGACTACCTGCTGTGGCAGTTATGCATGCCCTGACATACAGCAGCCGATGTCTGGCCCCAGCAAGGGTGACATTGTTGCTTATTGTTGTTGAGGTAAATCAGACGATCTTGGCACTACCAGCAGCCTTGGGGAGACACTTGTGGCCGATTTCCCCATAGAAAGGGGCTGTAGCTTGCTGACACGTCTGACCAGCATTTTGGTGGGTAACTTGTTCTGGACCAGTCTTGAGGAACCAGCACTGCTCAGATCTGGGAAGGGTCTGCTCTGACCATGCAACCTGTCTCATCTTACCCCTGTGTGTCCTATTGCCAAAATCAGTGGCAGTGCTATTGGCCAGGTCGAACCAAATTTGTCAGAGCCACAGAAATGTCAGACATAAACTGCTACAGGTTTTGAGGAATTTACCTCATCTGGGAGGCAAGATCTTACTGATGCTCTTACTGAGGGAAAGCCTGCAAAATGAGCTCATCATCTTTAACAGCAGGAAGTCCTCATGGGAGAATGGCAACAGAAGTTTCCCAATCAGCAGAAACCTTCATTAAAAACACTAGCCCTCTTAGACACCAGAGGGTCCAACCAGAGGACAAAAGGCAGCAGGCTGCATTGGCTCCATTCCTGATAAGTCTTTTTTTCTTTCACATGAGTTTGGAATCGCCTAATTGCCACTAGCTAACACTTTATTCTCCATAGTCTCCTTCTGCACATTTTAGAAAGCTGAAAAAAAGAGATGTCTCCTGAACTTTTTACATTGTCAGGAGTTTTATTCTTCCCTGCTCTCCTCCCAAAAAGCTGAACCACATTGTTTCACAGGAATAGCAGACGCTGAACAAATTGACAGCAGACACTGAGAATAGAGAAAAATAAGCAATACTCACACAGAAAGGCTGTTCCTTCAGTGACCTTTTCTTATCACGCTGAGAAAAAGGTAGACGATATTATCATCATTGCTAGTGGATTTCCCCCAGATGTGCTGGCTAATCAGTTAAGTATAAAGTTGAAGTGAACAGTTTTACCTACTAAGCATTGTCTCGTGCCTACCTTCATTAAAATTTATCTACCATCATGTTGCCCAATCACCCACTTTGATTAGATCCTCCTGGAATTCCTCTCCATTCTCAGTCGTTTTGTGTAACTTAAATAATTTTGTGTCCTCAGCAAATTCACCACGTTGCATGCTGCTTCCTCCTCAAGATTATAACTGAAGTTGTTGAGTTGCAGAGACACTGAGAGCACCTACATATTCAGCTTGGCAATAAAACTATTTACTCTTCCTTATCACTTCTTTTCTCTTTTTAAAAACTCTTGCATTTCCCTATACGATTACAACCTTCCATTAATATTCTCCCATGGGTAACTTTCCTAATAGAGTTGCGTAAAACTAAGTAAATATGTGGCTTAGTAACTTTGTGCCTTCATAGGGCTCTGCCAGGTTTATTGCAGATAATGTATTCTAACAGAAATTTTGCCATTATTTCTCTGTTTACATTTAACTAAGTTATCTATGTCTGCAATGATCTCTTTTATGTTTAGATGAGTGTGTGCATTTTAGAGTGCAGAGTGAGAAAAAGTGTACTGCAAAACAGAGAACAGATTCCTATATGTACCTTGCAATAGAAATATTAAAAAGAAAAAGCCACGGTGTTGGTGGTGCTCACCATTGTTTCTGTAAATGAATGGGGCATATCCATGCATTGCTGAAAATCCAATTAGTAGAAGTCCCAGGTACACTCACTTACAGTATTGTCTTTATGTCTTTGCTCTTTTTGAAGGGTATTTGCAGTTTGTCACCTAGCATTTATTTACTTGTTTCCTTTGTGTCGTGATTAATGAGTATTAGGGGAGTGCATATTTAGCTTATGTGCTATTAAAGGAAACTGGGCCAAAGCTGTCTGAGGATACCCAACAACGGCTAAATATTATTTTCTCTCTGCATATGTGGTTATTTTAGAAGCTGTACAAGTACTTTAGAATGAGAAAGTCAAATTATTTTCATTTTTCTATAGTGATTATATTGATTTTAGGTGGAAGAGCTGTAGAAGCACGGACAGGCTAATTGCCAGTTGCATGGAAGGCAGATTAAAACAGAAGGTTTTATCCTGTGCTGGCTTTCAAAGTTGTTGATGTGACCTGTTCTGCTGTGGGTGCATTTGCATTGTCTCATGAAGGGCATAAAAGGCACATTTTGGGTCTCCAAAATGAAAAAGAAAATAATTCTGGCATCCTAAAGATGGAGCTGTGAGAGCAGCAGTTTACCACTTGTTCTACAGCAGAAAGAAATCTTCAAATCCAAATCTGAGAGAATTCAAAAAGTGCCACTTTTAGGGTAAGTTTCTGTATTTTCTTAGTTCTGGATCTCAGCTGCTAGAAAGAAATGGCTCGTGACCTGACCCACCCTGCTACCTGCAGTCTGTGGTGTTTGTGAGTGAAGTGTTCAGCCTGAAGAAAGCATCCTGCCACGCCAACCCTTTAAAGCATCACAACTCAGAAAAATTATTTGGAGAAAGCACTGCCTCCCAACCCCTGCTTGGTCTTCCTCAAAAGCCATAAGAGTTCCGATGCTTAAGATGGTTCCAGCTACTTCTTTAGTAATTTTTTTTTTTCCTGTTACATGTGCAAGTGAGCACTCTAATATAATGTTTTCATCTGTGTGTTGATCTCTGAGGAAATTACCTCTTGAAAGTTGTTTACTGGACTGTTCTTTGAGATTTAGCCACAAATGATTCCATGCTGGCTTGGGAATTTGCCACTTCAGCGCAGTTCATCCTCACAGCAGCTCAAACAGCTACCATTTAAATGTAATGGAAAATAATGTCTTAACAGTCATGAAAAAAGAATCACAATCTGAAATATTGTTACTTGCTTTGCTTGTAGACTAAGAATTTTGCACCTGCAAAAGGAAGAGTACCCAGCAAATATATCAGTAATAGCCTGTCCGTAATAGCAAATAAAGTGAGGGTTTGTGTTTATTGATCAATGCTTGTTTGTAATATTTGAATGTGGAAGGCCTCACTTTTTTTTTTTAAAAAAAAGCTATAAAATTGGTTTGGGTTGCTATGGTGTCACAGCCTTCTCTGTGCAGTGTTTTGTGGGGCAGATTACAACGGGATTTTAACATTGCCCTGATGTCTTAATAGATTAAAAGCAATTTTACATTTCTGACTGGAGCAATTTCTAATTGACTAACTGATTATGACAAATTATGGCATCCTTTGGAATGGTTTATTAGTCCTGTCAGGATTTGTTTAAATTAAATCTGCAACATTTCTGGCTGTTACCATAGCAGGAACTGAATGCATGTTAGAAATCACAGTCACTGAACAAACAAATTTGAACACTTACCAAGCCATGATTGTAACGCCAATAAGATCAAGCTGTTGAAAAATGAATGGGAGACATGCAGGAACCTCCATGCTAGAATTTCAGAGTACTTGAGAAAGCTGGACAATGAAAGTACTACTTTACGTTAGGATTTCTGATCCTAAGACTGAGGCACATCTTGGTTTTGAATTGCTCAGCTGTTAAACCAAGAGGAACTCTAGTGTTGCTTTCATAGAATCATAGAATCATAGAATTATAGAACCATAGGGTTGGAAGGGACCTCTGGAGATCATCTAGTCCAACCCCCTGCCACAGCAGGGTCACCTAGAGCAGGTTACACAGGAACACGTCCAGACGGGCTTTGAATGTCTCCAGAGTTGGAGACTCCACCACCTCTCTGGGCAGCCTGTGCCAGTGCTCTGCCACCCTCAGGGTAAAGAAGTTCCTCCTCAGGTTTAGGTGGAACTTCTTATGCTCAAGTTTGTGCCCATTGCCTCTTGTCCTGTCCCCGGGCACCACTGAAAAGAGCCTGGTCCCATCCTCCTGACTCCTGCCTCATTCAACAGCGGGCCCACAACTTCTCTGGTCTTCCTTTTGCTTCCAATATACTTGTGGAAGCTCTTTTTGTTGTGCTTGACGTCCCTAGCCAGGTCTAATTCCAAGGCGGCCTTGGCTTTCCTTGTTTCATCCCTGCTTTCCACTCAGCAGCTTTCAGCAGAGCATCTCTCAACTTCCAAGAAACTATTATGGTAAAAAAGCTTCCCAATAACTCCTCCACTATACCAGCAAATAGAAAAAATAGAAGCATAATTTTGTCCCATGAGTTTGTTCTACACTGTATGCTGGGGAACAACAGTGTCTGGATATGCTTGTGTATTAGGGTTTGAAAGCTGATGATCTTCAGATATTTTTGACTTCTGCACTCCTGATCCTTCATTGTTGGCTTTGACACATGTCCCATTAGTACCTAGAGCCTTAGCTCTTCTGGAGCATTTGGTGATTTATTTGGATTTCTTCTTGGATTGTCCTTCCTCCTGACACATTCACACTTGTCTGTCCTCAGCGTTACTTTTTTAGTCACTGTGATTCTGTGATCTGTAGACTTTTGCTTGGGAGCTACAATCAGAACAGCTTTTTTAAAACCAAGTGGTAGTTGTTTATTCATAGGAGTAGGGAAATTGCAGAGAAAAGCGTTAAAATAGCAAAAGGCCTGTCAGCCTTACCAGAGAAATCCGGCTTAACACAGGTTTTCCCACCAGCTGACCCACCACAGGCTCTCTACCTGTTGCATCCCGCAAGAGAGGACCCCATCTTTTGGAAACCAGGCAGGTGTGAGCGCCTTCTGCAGCCGGAGCATGGGACCAAGCACATTTGATAAGCGCTGTGGAAGGTGGAGATGCAGCAATGCATCTCCTGTCCTGTGGGCACTTGGCTCGCCCTGCAGTTCCAGCTCTCAGCACATCACTCTAACCAGACAAGCTGAGGTCCCTGCGTTACATATACATGTGCAAAAGAAAGAAACAAACAGATATCCCTGAGGTCTCCGTGCTTGGGAGCTGTAAATCTTAGAAATCTTATTTTAAATGTCAGCAGGCTCATGTTCTAGCTTTAATAATCTGAAGGTAAGAATTACTTCAATTTCCTTAACGTCTTGTGAGGCAAGCAACTTATTACCATTCTGTCTTTAATTTTTTTTTAAATCTATTGATGAATAGAAGTAAGGAAATTCTGCAAGGTATTTTCCACTGATTTTTCTCTCTTTATCTGAACATCCCCTTTGCCCATCCATGCCACCTTTGTGCATTCATTTGCAGGAGCTGTTCTACCATAATACTTTTAATTGTTCTTGGTATTGTAGAACTCTATCTGATTATTCTGTATCTTGCATGTTCTCAGTTATAACTCAACATTATTCTTATGAGAATCACCTGGCACCCTGTATGTTCAACTGCAAACATTAACATGAAAGTATAATCAGACTCTCTTCAAAAGCGGTTGTAGATAAATTCTCAATAAAGCAAGGTATAGCAAAAAGGACTCTTTCCTTCCTGACATTGGCTGTTGAAAGAAAACTAGAAGAGGTTTAATTTCCATGTAGTTGTCATAGTGGGAAACCGTTGGAAACTTTGTAATCTTAAACTGAACAATTTGTATGTCCTGGTTTATTTAGGTGGTCTGTATTACACCCGCTATTGGAACCGGAGTAACTTTTATATTAAGAGAAGGAGGAAAAAGATGCTCTAGGTTGTCCACATAATGGTCTAGCTAGATTATTTTGACCTGGATACATCTGTCTTCAGAAAGAGGGAGCAGCTCGAGGCCCCAGAAGCTCTAATGCCTGGACCATTATTTTTAAAGACCAGAATCTGAAAAGTTCTCAAATCCGCCAAGCGACCAAAGATTGTTTTTTGCAAGATGTTCAATAGCTCAAGATGAATAAAAAAGATACAGAGAAACAAAATTAAGTCCAATCTGGACCCTTTTCTTCCACCTCCTCCTAGATATAGCTTGCATTCATTGAAGAACTCTGCATGTTGTATTTCACTCGATTAATAACTAATGGGGGTTGGGACTAGATGATCTTTAAGGTCCCTTCCAACCCGAACCATTCTGTGATTCTGTAATGCATTGTTTTTGAAAGGCTGCCCTGTCCACTGCAATTATTTTCATTTATATTCTTTTTATGAAAGGATTAATTTCCAAAGAAATATTACAATTCTCTTGGGTTTCCTGTAGCGATTGTAGGAAACCACAGGAGTGCTATAACCATTAGCTTAATTTCAGAGCTGAAAAAGTTGAGCAGCTCATAGTTATGCAGAAACTATGCTGGTGGTTTTTGCTTTTAAAGTGTACTCAGTCTACATATAGGTGACAACATTAAGTAGAACTTCTTAAAATTTTGACAGATAATGCTCATCCATCTCTCCAACCATCCCGTGTTACTGTGCAGTGTTTGTAATTAGGAAAGTCCAAAGACAAGTCCACGGTGATGAGGCAGGTCTGAGCTCAAGGCAGGAACATACATCAGTGAGTCAGGGTCAGGGTGAGGTTTGGAAACCATAATCAGGGTTAGACGCAGCTCAGTGATCACCAGGCAAACCCGTAGTGATGAGGCAGGTCAGGGTCAAGCCATGTTATCCTGTTGGCCAAGGTCCTGGTCTGAACCAGCTGGGTCCATGACCAGGGATGGGCATGGCTGTGATGCCACTGTGATGTAGCTCAGGTAGGGACCAAGGGTGAGATCCTCAGCCTGAAGACAGATCCCAAGAGGAGGGAAGCCACTGCACAGGCTTCCGCCAGCCCCTTCTTCACAGCAGCCCTCGCCAGGTGTAAATCCAGAGGAACAGACAGAAAAAAAACTGTATTGGGAAGGTGAATTTGCAGTATATCAGAGCATAAAACTAAATGTTTGTGGTTGGATGATGTGAAAATAAAATCAAAGGACGTGAGACAATTATCATTGTCCACAAGTATGAGAAAAAAAAGAGCAAAGTATTGTGTCAAGACAGCATAAAGAGTAGCTTCTCTAAGGGATGTGAGCAAAATTACAGAAAGCAAAATAAAGGTGGCAGTCAGAGGAGATGAAATATCCGAGAGTGACATATGTACAGCCATGGAGTTGTCTATGAGGGAGGTGGTGAAAGTCTGTGGCTCAGAATGTTTTTAAAATGGCCTCACTGAAGCTTTCTACCGTCTCTTCTAAGGAGGAGTCTGTGACTGACTGTAGCCTCTCACCATTTGCTCCTTTGTTAGAGCTCTGGACAATGATTTCTGATTTCCTGTCAGACAACTCAAAACCTTTTTTTTAGCATTGAAGCACTGAGAGAAGGATCCTTATGAAATATTGCTGGGGCTTGAAAAATGTTTCCGCTGTGTACAGCCTATTATTAGTTTCCAAAGTCAGTAGCTAATGGAAGCTAACTGAAAGCAAGAATCATTCTTATGTCTGATATTTGGGAACATCTGCGAATAGATATTTTTATCTCCTTCTCCCAGTTACATTAAATTTAGTAACATCATTTCTTGTATTTTGTTATATGTACAGACATAAATTCCAAAGATAAGACAGTAACAACAGGAAGTCTCATTTAGTTAAATGAGCCTACAGGCGTATGGATGAGTGCTCTTCATAACTTTCAGATTGACATAAAGAGGTCCTGCAAGTGAGTCCAACATGAAACTTGTGTAGAAGAGTCACTAACTGAAGTTCATTAACACCTATTATTTATTATTATTATTATTACTACTACTACTACAACTACTACTCCTCCTTCTCCTCCTCCTCCTCTCAAGTCTCAAAGGCAAGTATTGATGCATGATTAAGCAGTACCATAGTAACTATGTCTTAATAAAAGATGTAGTCTGGTGGCAATGTGCCGGTACAACAAATACGATGTTTTCAGTTCAGCTCTTCCATTTCTTCCATTATTCATTGTCAACGTCAGTATTAGCTAATTTTAAACTTGCCCTTTGCATCTGAACAGCAATCAGATATCGTGACCTTCCTCCTGCTGATACAGAAGGACTCTTTGTTGTCTGATGGTACTTCTTGTGATGAGGTAGGAACACTGAGGTGCACTGAGTAGGAAATACGCTGGGAATCAAGGTACCTGGTAGTTTACATTGTAAGGGGGTAAAAATAAACTTTCTGTGCTCCAGTTTCTCATCTATGAAGTGAAATTAGTGCTGTATCTTTGCTTTATCGAGAACGCTTCCAATGAGAAATGAGTGTTTTGATGAGAAGGTCTTGAACTGTGACTGCACAGAAAGAAGAGGAAGGATTCTTCACTTATTCTCACAGTATTGTCCAGGGAGGCTGTTCACACTGCTTACACTAGCTTCTGACCGTGAATAATTGCTGTGTTCCTTTGAGGATAAAAATCTCTCACATCTGACTGATCTTGCTGCTGTGGTGGAGACAAACACTGTCCTAAATACTGAGTTTTCCCATCTTCAGCTCCAGCTTCCATGTAAAGCAATAAACCAAGCGTTGGAGCTACATAGTTCAAAGTCAGATCAAAGAAATAAAACTCCACTGACTGCATTGCTGATGATGTCTTGCCAGCAAAAAATGAAGTTCAAGTGTCTGTGATGACCATTTTACATCTGCGTGACACAGTTGATGCTGTTGATCCAGGATGTTTTATTGACACAACTGTAAACTGCAGTGGAAATCTGCAGAGATTGTTTTGAGAGGTTGTTCTCTTCCCTGTCAGGGACACTACTAGAGGTAACGTTAGGCGACTCATACTTGCAGAGCTTTTCTATGAATTATTTTAGCCATCCCTCTTGTCACTTTGCCCCTACTGTGTATTTTTCTTCTGCACCTGTTATTTTCTGTGCAAGTGAATAAGCTAAGCAGCAGGTATTCCTAATAAAATCAGAATTAGGAAAATTTCCATCTCCCTCTTAGCTGAGACTCTATGGTTGTGTGCTCGTAAGGTATAGTGAGACAGAAAAATTTTAGCCTTGAAAGCTTGATATGTTTATTTAGCCTTAATCATTCTCCATCTCCTTGAGGATTTAACTCAGAATGTCATTGACAGATACATCGTTCGTACTTTCTTTAAAACTGCTCTGTAAGTGAGAAAGTCAAGCAGGGTGGGTGTTACATCACAGTATATGTAATGCATTTCTTTCCCTTTTCATGGGAGAATTTACAATTCAGAGTGACACTCCGAGAGTTTTTTCAGTGGAGAAAAAAAAATGCAGATGATATACTACAGTGAATGAAGGGATGATACAGCATTTGAACATGGTTAAGCAATGATTACCTCATCTTAAAAGAAATCCCTTTCATAGGCTCAACAACACCCTGTAGACCATGGCTTACAACTAGCTCTTAAATGTGTGTGGCTCATGAGTTGTTCAGGTGCAAGTCTTGTGACCGGGGCCCTGGTGTTTGGTCACTGGGTAATCAGCATCCCTGGCTGTAGATTTAGTTAGCTACAGGGGTCTGGGAGTTTGACACAATTGTATGTAAAATGGAGGCAGGGACTGATTCCCGTCTCAGAAGCCAAGTGGTGTGAACTTTTCAATGTACTACTGGGGACTCGCTCCCTCCGTAGCAGGCCTGTATTTGAGACAACTCATTGGAATAGTAGAAAAATAGAGTTAGTAAATTGAGCTAATCATTAAGGACAATCAGGGATCCAGTGCTTGAGTTTGGTCCTTGGTACTCTTTTATTTTACTGTGTAAAGACACTGCCTAGAACAGAGATATAGCCCCTAGGCCAGGTCTATCCCATGGTGAAGTGAAAGGACCTTTAGGAAAACACCTCTGCCTTTTGTATCTGGACTACTCCAGGAGTTCTCCCTCTTCTTGCTTCTCTGAAGTAAGAGATCTCATCCACCCAGAGATTTTGGGATGCCCCTCACACAGTCAGGAGGGTGATTCAGTTCAGATTTCTACAGAATGGCCTCTCCACATAACAACTCAGGGCAGAATACCCCTATCCTTGGGGCATCTCTGTCTCCAGATACTGCTCTCCCAAATCCTGGTGCAAGAAAACATTCAGAGGATCACAGCAAAAGTGATCTTAGTGTCAGGATGCATTGTCATCAGAAAATGTCTCCTCTAACCAGTTAAAATAGATGGTACAGACCGCAAGCTGGGAGTAGTCCAGAAAGCTGTGCAGCTGACCGTATGTAGGTGTCTGCGAGACTGAGATGGATGTCCCACTAAACACCTCCATCTGTGTTGTCTAGGTTGTCAATGATATACTGGGAGCATACCCAGCTCACCCAGAGCTGCATTGCCATACCTGTGCGTAGGTGTCTCATCTGGAGCTGAATCCCACCCTTCTCTGTCTTAAGGAGTAAATCTTCGACATCAGGTCATGTCTGTTTCGGGGTTCACTTCCAGCTGATGGTAAAGGGCACTGGGATTTTCCTATAGAAGGTCATATTACTTGTTTGTGATTCCAGCTATACCACGATCAGATGTGTGGTGGCCACACAGATTGATATGCTCAAGCGAGCTGGATAATCATCACCTCGGCATGGCCATTGGATTAAATCTCTCTTGGACTTGCAGATCAGCTGCATTTCCCAGATGCAGCACAGACATATATCCATCCACAAGAGCCTGGAGGTAGAATGTGGGGGCTTAACTGGGCTGTTATTGGAACGAGCTCTTTTCCATTAAGACTTTCATGCTTAGTGTTAAGGCTTTTGTTTTCGGGTGCTGGTCTGCTGGCGCAGGTCTGCATTGGGGAGCTGGCAGACACTGCTGCTGTCACTTCATTTGCTGTCATTGTAACGTTTGTTCATTTTGAGGGAAATCTAGGCACACACGTCTGTCTTTCCTTTGTTCTGTTCCCCAGCAGTCACTTCATTGTCTCCATTTTTGGAAGATGAGCTTTGCTGAGTCCAGATGTTTTCCTGCATCCTTCTAATCACATAAGAGACATGCACCATTTACTTTGCATAACATGTTTTATTTTTCCCATAAAGCATGTTGGGGTGCATGCTTCTCTTGCATTTTCTTTACCTCTGAGATTATTGGAAACCAATTTACTGAAAACAAAAGGAGAAGGGCCCAATTTTAATTTGCATATTTCTATCCTTGAGAAATCCTTCACACGCTTTAAGCAGTAGTGTTCAAAAAAAATCAGTGAGCTATCAAAAACAGAGCAGCAAGTAGTGTGCTCCGTTTATTTTTGTCTCCCAACTCTCCATGTTGGAATAGGATACATTAAATATTTTAAACTGAGGAGGCAAAGGATGATTTCTGGGCTTAATGCTAAATCCTGACCATACTAGCAAAAGATAAATCAAACTTGTATACTATTTGGTGATGCATAAATACTCACAGTTGTTTAAAAATGCATAATTTGACATTGTTTTGGACTCCCTTGACATTAAACTAACTCAGCCTTGAGGAAATAATTTAATACCTGCTTCAAGCAGAGAATCCAAAATACTAAAATTTCCAGTGCATGATCCAAGTCACTCACAAATCTATTCCTATTCTCTCTTTCCCCCTCTCTCACATCAGTAAAATGTTACATGCATTTGAGAGTGTTCACTATTTTCTTTTCAAGTAAATGAACTATTGAACGTTTTGTGAAACAAAGTTTACATCTTAAAAGATATTATTTAAAAAGCAAAACGTCTTGGGCACTACACCATATCTTTGTGGCCCTCAGAAATGTCCTTTAAAGTTGTTTCTTGTTGATGTTTATCGTTGCCTGTGTTTTTCTCAGCCCATACTCTGGTTGCTGGCTGTCACAGTGCAAACTGTTTATGCCTTCGTGCTGTTCTTCTGGCACAACATTGCAGTCACTGTACAGTGTCGTCAGGGTTGGAGTCTGCCTACATCTTTCACATGGAAAGAGGTAAAATTTAAATAAATGGTATTAATGAGCAGCTCTACACAATGCAGGCTCAATTCATTTAATTGCTTGTATGGACTAAGTGCCGTTGTTAGCCCTCACTGCTTAAATGAAAACACTTATTTCTGCTCAAAAATATTGTCGGCTCCAACACAGCAAAATACTGACAATAACAATAAGCACAGCAATAACTTGTAGCCAATGTGTAATCTGTGCTTGATGGGTGCGTAATTGATAAAAATTGCTTTCAGTTGGTAACAATAAAAGAATACACCATGCTCCATATATCTGTCACGATGGCTTTGTACTGGCTTTTGATGATCTTTGGAAGCACTGCAATAAGACAGAAGGTCAGCGCACTTCATTCCTTTTAAATGAGTTTCCATATGGTCTTTAGTGTGTAATATAAGAGGTGAAGGCACTCCAGGCTTTCTGAGGAAGCGTCAGTTGGGTTAAGCTAATGCTAGCTTGTAGGGACTGTTGTGATCCTCTAGTCTGGCTCCTTGTATAAAGAGGGCTATCAGCCGGTACTCAAGTGATTCTTGTTTGAATAAATCTTCTCTGTCAGAAAAAAAAAAATAATCATGAATTAAAGATGAAAGAGCGAGGATGAGTGAGCGTGCGTGTGGTGGCAGAGTGCTCTGTCTTACTGGCAAGAAGAAAAAGAGAGGAATCAAGGGGTCAGGGTCTTTTACAGGGGTGGGCAGAGAAACGTCCCTGAGGGAGTTATTTAGGCACAGCAAGCGAGGGGCAGGAGTTATATTCCCATCTCCTGTTCAAGGTCCTGTCTCCCAGGCAAACAGCAGCTCTGACCTCCCTTCCTGCACTCATCTCTGTGATGGGAGCAGGATGAGGTGTAGCCATCTGTGCTGATGGCTTTCTTTGACATCTGGGAGAAGTTATTCCTCTTGCTTCCACATTGACTGAGATGGGGTGAAATTTTTCCATGTGTTTCACGGGACAGGAGTGCAGTTGGATGCCCAGGAGAGTCAAGTTCTGGTTCCTGGTGCTTCCCTTCAAAGGGGTCAGTTGGCTCTTTGGTAAGACAACAGGGTCTATAGGCACAGGAGATGCCAGCTCCCTGAACCACAGTAAATGGCTGAGGAAAGTGCTGCTTTACCTGGAGAGAGTGGGATTACTACAGGAATTGCATTATGAGTGAGGAACTGGCCAGAGGAAAGACAAGATCAGGTGCTACTGGAAAGGCAAGTATTAGGCTAAGGCGAAGATATTAATAAAGTCCCTCCAAACCTGATCTGGGGGCTAATCTTGTTTAGTATTTTAATTTCTGACCTTGGTAAGAGTGTGCTAATGAAATTTGCTGACAATCTCAAGTGTGAAAGCTGCATCGATAAAGAAGAGATTTGATTATCATACAAAGAGAGTCAGATGACCTTGAAGTCTCTAGTAATAGAAGTGGGGTGAAATTCAATTGTACAAAAATACAAGTTCCTGCACTCAGAAACTAATAAGAGAAACTTTTACTACAAGCTAAGAGGTCATCAGCTGAAAAAACCTCATCTGGTTGTATTGGATACCCTGTGACTATTAATACAATCAAAGGCGTGTGGCCCTGAAAATATCAGAAACACCAGAAAGTACTCGAAGAGACTGTTTCAGTAGGGGGATATGAACTCCATCTTGTAAGAGTGTGGTGAGACCTCTTCTAGAATTGCATCTTAATCAAAAGAGATTAGGTCCAGCTGGAACACAGGCAGAAAGTGCTGCCAGTGTGGTTAGGGGAGGATACAGCCCATTACAGCAAGTAAAGTGAAATTCCCTTGTCTGGTCTAGTTTGGCAAAGTGAAAGCCCAGAGGAGATCTAGCCTATAAATACATGCAGGTGGCCATTTAGTGGTGGTTTATTCATTGTAACGCGTTTATTTCATTTCACCATCATTCGTGTGAGGACTGTTAGCAAGGGAACGTTGCAGTTAGAGCTGAGCATGTGAGCTGGTGGCTGGAGAGAAGTGACAGCCAGTCCTCTCTGGGCTTGTTTTTCTTTCCCCTGGCTTCCAGCATGGACGTGTGCTTCACCCGAAAGATGCAGGAAAAGGGCTGCTGAAGTGATCAGCAGGGAGAAAGGTCTGATATGTAAGATGGGTCTTAAAGATTTGGCTTGTGAGCTTTGCCAAGTGCTGTGTGTAAATATCGGGGTGCGGGGATACAAGTGAGGAAAAAGAATTTAAACGAAAGGACAGTGTTGGCATGAAAACACCTGGTACCTATGGCTATGAAGACATTTAGACCTTACATTTTAATAAGTTTAGAAATCAGGTTATTAATATAGGAAGAGAGAGGTTCAGGAAGAGCTTTTCTGTAGAAGGAGGAGCTAAAAAAACCCCACAACTTTTAAGGTGGAGGTTGTTCAGCCTGTGGACACGATTATGTGATATACTTGCTTGCTGTATCAGGACAGCGAATTTCAATACACAGATTCTCCAGTCAGTCCCTGTGTTATGCTGTATGTTCTTACTAAGGTACAAGATAGCATAGTCAGGCCAGAATATTTTCACGCATCACAGGAACAACTCAGCATCAGTGAGTGAACAGAGATTCTCTTGCTTTGATTTTTACACATATATAATAGCCAAGATTATTTCATCAGTGCTTTCATTCATCTCAACTTGCTCAAGTATAATGGAAGCTGCCTACACTTAAACAATTTTCTTCTCATAATTACAAATGTGTCATCATAATTGTAGCTGTAGTCCCTGTCTTTTTTTTTCACTGAGTAGAAATAGTAGCACATTCGTAACTATTTTTTTAAGATGTTGCTGCGTATGTCCAACTTGTGTGTTGATGACTGTTACTGCTGTTTTTTTCAAAAAAAAATCTGAAAATAATTATAGTTTCACATTTTCAAAGGAAAAAAATTGAATTATTTTTGGCAGAAGTTTTCAGCCTTCTCCTTTTAGGCTTTTGACTTTTGGATTCCTTGTGTTTTTTCTTCATCACTATTATTTTCACTGAAAGAGAAGGTAAAGGAAAAAAGGAAATAAGGAAAAAAGGAGGAAAAAAATAAAACGGTTGGTGCAACAGTTGGATTAACAAAACCTCTGTTGTGCAGAAAAACAGCGAGGAGAAAGGCAGAAAAAAGCCATTCCTTATAATGAAATATTGCTGTGAGTTTGACAAGAATGGGGTTCTTCAGCCTAAGGAGGAAAAGTCTGGTCAGATACAGTAAGTCTTCATACCATAGAAAGGTATGACACCATAAAAAGGTGTCGCAAAAAAGTAGTAGTCTGTTCTCTTTGCCCAGAGTGGATAAAACAAGTAGTAATGGGTGAAAATTGCAGAATCACTCAAGTGAGACATTAGAAAATCTCTTTTTAAATAACAGATGTGAGCAGGGGAGGTGGTGTGGGAGGCTGTGGGAGCGTTGTCGTCTGAGGGAGGTCCTGAGGAGTGATGTGGCTGCAGCTGATTCTGCCTTTCCACTGGGAGATGGACCAGGTGACCTCACCAGGCCCTTCCTGTTTCCATTTTTCGATTATCCTATTTGCAAATATAAAGGTATTTTGAAAAAGAATTTTATCTTGTCTTTGAATTTATTAATGTTCTGTACCTAACCACAGGGAATCAAGGTGTTTAAGGAAGATCAGTCTTGATCCTACACGCATTAATCTACATGTTTAACCTTGCTACCAGCAGGGCTACTCCTAATAGCAAAATTAAGCACATACCTCAGTTTTCCCAGACTTCCAAAGACATCTTGCACGGCACGTAAAGGCTTGGGGATTCCTCTGTGTAAACACTGACCTTGCCACTGGAGCCACTGAATGCTTAACACAAGTACTAAGTTTCAGATCCCTGTTATTAAATGGCTCCTAGAGACGTTGTGGAGGGAAAAGATACAAGAGCTATCAAAATATTTCATTTGCTTATAATGATATATTTACATCCAGGCATATTGGAGCCAGAAGGGTATATTTATACTTTAGTCTTAAGGGTTTATGCATAATACTGCTGTGTGACAGTGATTAACACCACCCAGTCATGTAGATCCTTTAAAGACAGGCAAAAGATCTGAGCATCTCAAGTCTTTGTGGAGTGAAAAAGTTTGGGGAGTGTTAACATGCTGCTTCTGAGACATTTAATTGAGAACTCGGAAATAATAACGCATAGCCATTGCATAATGCTTTCATTCACCCTGTGGAGTAGTTGGGCCTATGCCATAGGTGAATTTCATGTTATTGAAACGTTTTTTGCTTCCCAGAGCATTCAGTTCTGACACCATTGCTCCAGTCAAACAGTACCTTAGTCCTTTAATCATTCCAGTAAAGTCAATGGGTAAAGAACTTCATCATCTGAGAAAGATGAAAAGATCTGGTCCATAAGGGCCTCTGCTGCACC
>VZUD01000081.1:6764388-6783588 GCA_013401065.1 Cepphus grylle
CTCCTGACATCTCCCTTTCATCCCAATGGCAACGTTTTATTTCTTTCAGAGCTGAGGAGTGTACATGCTCATTGGTACTGGTTGCCACTTTTTTTCTGGTTGGGCATATCCTGCAGCGTGGGATATTTCCGCGATCCATCCGTCTGCATAGCTGGCATCGTGTCTTGCTCATGTGCCCTCGCCGGCTTTACGCGCCTCATCCCAGCTTGCAACCTGGCTGTGCGCATCCTCGGGGAATGCGTGAGTGCATGATCTGTGTTTGCTGTGTTTCTAATGCTCCCTGACTGCTTCTCACGTTAACCTAATTTAAAGCAAATACCGTGTGTCAACACAAAACCAGTGACTTCTATTTCAGAAATCCATAAGGACAACATATAATCTCCAAATTCTGTTCTGGACTGTAGATCATGCTGTGAAAATCAGAGTGGTCATATGAAGTTTATTGAACAGTAAGTGGTTTAAAATCTCTAGTAATATCCACAGACTGTTATTGATATTAAGTGAAGTGGCAGACACGCTTTATTAACTTCTGCATAACAATGGTGCTCTGCAACGGCGTAGTCTTTCAGTCTTACCTTCTGCTCTGTCAGCACATGTTTACAAAATTACCACTGACATTCTTCCCCTGAATCATATCATGAGCCACCAGCTGAAAGATTATTTCAGGAAAGATGATTAGGAAAGAAGGATCTTGAATAGTTTATCCCAGCCATCGACATCGCTGATAGGATTTATTTATACCAAAAATAAATTGTCTTTATTTTCTAGAAGCCTCAGTAAAATAGACTCAAAATGATTGTGCTGTTTTGGTTTAGTTAAGCAGGTAATATTTTTTAAAGCATAATGGTATAATGGGTCCTACATTGGGTTTCACTGTAAGTCATCAAAAGCCTGAAAAAAAAGAAATAATATTTTGTGATGGATTGAAACATATTTAAATTTCAAAGAATTTTATTCAACCTAGCATGCATTCCTTTCCTTCCACTTTGTAAGCATTGTGTTTGGCTGAAAAATAAGTGAACCGTTGAATCAATGGCAATTTGAGAAGCTAGGCAATTACTCCCTCTCTTGTTTGTGGCTTTGGACTCACTAGGATGCTTAGTTGCAAGAAACAATTAATTTGGAATTGATAGTTTAGTAAATGCTTTAAAATCTTAGAGCCGATCTGTCCGGTGGGCCAGATTCTGTGCTGCTCTGACAAGTGGTACCGATGTCGGTAAGCATTGCCAATACACGCAGCTTGAATAAGTCTTGTGCTTCCTAGGTTTCAAAATCTCCATGAGATCAATTTGATGCTTGTGGTTGCTGCAGGTGGGCGTAAGTGACCTCACTGCAAGTGTCTACAGATCCCTAGAGAGTTGGTTTGGGGGATTTTTTTAGCAAAACTGCAAAAAAATTGAAAGGATAACTAGAATAATAGTGTCAATATAATAAACAGTCCTTTTAAGTTCTATGCATAAAACATACAGGAGTGGCTATGCAAGATGCAAAGATTTCTGAATAATATTGTGGCATGCCAGACCCATGCCAACATAACACAGCTTGTCACGGACGATGAGTTTTCAAGAGGTTTTCAGAGCCTGGCAGAGACTGAGAAGACTGAATTTGCTCTTCAAATATTGAAGGGTCAGAGCTAGGGATTTGCTGCAGTGAAGTTGCAGTATTTTCTTGAATTGTATTAAATTCAGAAAACTGAATGAGGATTTCTCAGCAACGTACCGATATCAGAATTAAATGTATGGGTTTTTCTAATCGTGTTGCTTATATGAGAATGTTTAATTAAAATTATATATTCTTGAAAGAATCCCCTGGGACATCCCCTGAACACACCCAGTGTGCACAATGCCACAGGAAAGCAGGCAAATCTATTCAATCACTGTGGTTTGTTAAGGGAGATATAGTAATTTTTCACAACATTACTAGCGTATTTATAGAGGCACAGGAAAATCAGTGCAAATGGAGTCTTCTCACACAAGGTTGCAAAGACAGTAAATAGAATTGTGTTACAGTGGAGGAAAATAATTTTCAAAGCCAAGACAGAAGATAACATTATTTTTGACAAAGTGAGCAACAGTTAATTATTGGGCACATAGGCTGCAATGCCTCTGCCAAAATCGTTTTGTAAAACCATTTTCATTCTCCATTATCTATTTTCACTTGGTGTGAAAGATGATACAGATGCAGCACAAAAAATGATGAAGAATCTACCTTCCGATCTCAAACATCTATCTGATTCAACCCAGAAAGAAAAATTATGTTAGTTATTTATTTACTGCCGTAGCTACATTGTTCAGTTTTATACCAGTGTTACTACCTGGTGTCAGCAACTGCCAGAGCTTCCCCAGGTCCTTGTCACTCCTTGGGGCTCCATAGGCAGCTCCTTCTCCCTCCCCTTCTCCCCTCTCAAAACCTGGGACATGAGAAGTTCTGGCACTGTGTCCTGAAAACTATCAAATGCTGTTCAATCAGAGGTCTGGCAGGCTGAGGCAAGAAATGCAATTTAAAGGCAAAAAGGAAAACCCGGGAAATATTCTCTGGCTACATCATCCCAGTTGTATCATGAAAGAGCACAAGTTTTTCAGGAGACACTTGGGTGGAACCTGCTCCATCCAGCTGCGCCTGTGCAGGGTGCGCTGAGCCCCTGGCAGTGATGACAGCAGTATAAAAGAAAAAATAACCTCTGGAGATTTCAGGTGAGGGAGGATGAAGAACTGTGCAGGCAGCAGGGGCTATGAAAGGATGCAGGTCACCAATCCGATGGCTATGAGGACCCGTCCCAGTGAGCCAGGACCCGTCCTCCATGGGTATTTTCCCACAGATGCTGCTTCTCAGCTGGCTTATGGGTGTTTTGTGGTGATGCACTGGGAGGGCCCTGATTGCATCCCCAGAGAATCTGGTAGCCTTGCCTGGGGCAAGTTAAACTGCTGGGGGTTAAGAAGCCACCAGCCACATCATTTTACACGTAGAAAGTGTGCCCAAGGTCTGAGTTGTGCTGAAGTGCTTATATGCAGCATCTCCAAACGCAGGTCCCGTGTTAGGGATGTGAAACCCCTCCAAGAAGAAACTGAAAGGGGAGTGACACAGGGCAGGTCACAGCTCAGACCGGGGAGGCAATGACAGGCTTGGATAGTCTCAGATCTTGTGGTCCTGTCACCTGTAAGACTTTCCTAGTGTTTGCATGGAAACATAGTGCTCTTATCTGTAACTTCACCAAGGAATTGCATGTTTTGCTTCAGATAAGTAGACTACTGTAAAACAGATCCAGCTTTGAAGAGCTAGCACTGCCTGCACAGAGATTTTATAGGTTCACAACTTTAAACAGCCATAACATGTATTCCCTAGGTTTTGCCAGATGTGACCACATCTAAAATCGTTCTCATTTGCATGATTCTATGTTTTGTAAATGTGGATGCTAAAAAGCATTGGTGTTTCTTAAAATCCAACTGAATATTGTTTTGGAAGCACCTGATTTGGTGGTTTTGTAAGCTGAAATATTTGCATATTTGTGTTCATATAGCCAGGATGATATGAGGATATAAAAGGGCAAAATATTTACAGGGAAAGCTAATATTATTTATTAGGCTACCTGACAGAACTGGAAAAAAAAAAATAAGCAAGGTTTCAGACAAACAAGGTCTTCCTCAGCTCTGATATAGATGTCATAAACTTTAAACTATATTTAAACTACTTTGAGCTTAAGTTGAGTTTGTTAATAGTTAGATGACTGAAAAGACAAAAAATCCTTGGTAGTTGAGGACTAGAGGTGAATATATGAAAAGAGAGAGGTGAAAAAGGCATTAGTTCTTCTAGGACAAAGAAAGAAAAGTAATAACCAGCTGTGAAATAGCAAGGGTCTAAGTGGGAGTGAGAAAAATTGTCACGTGCCATAAAGCCACCTTCCCCACTGAGTCCATAATTTTAAGTGTCCACTTGAGGTATGAATTTCAGTTCCCAGACTCAGCTTTTGAAGGTATTTTTAAAACTTACATGGGGACAAGGGCTGAGAAGTCAGAGATGGAGTGGCTATTCTGTGAAAACAGATTTCCCACTGACAACTGGGTATTTCTGTCCTCTGTTGATTATCTGAAGCGTCCTTGTTCCAGTGTAGAGCAGCTCATTTTTGGGAGGGTATCCAGTGCATTGGGTAGAGGGTAGCAAATCTGGGGCTGTCAGATGCCCAGACTGTGATGCTTCTGGTGTGAGAAGCGGTTACTGAATGGGGCTGAGTCATGCTTGATGACGTGTTGATAGATTCGGGGTTTAGGGATCTCTGATACGATGCTGTATTTTGGTCAGCAAAAATTTTGCTTCTGATGTTAAGATGGACAAGTTGAGGGGGTTGGCTGATCACCAGGAAAGGCAGTAAGAGGAAAAGTTACTTTAAATTATGATCGTCCAAATTGTTTGTTGATTTTTTTCCCAGTTTCCATATAGGTGTTTTGTGATGAACAGAAATACATGACCGTTGGGGTTTTCATTCTGTATTCTATGAAGTGTATACACTGTCCATGCCCCTAAACACAAGCCCTTGCTGGAGGCAGGGGCAGCTCTCTTTAGAAAATTCAGATTGATGAGGTGGATATTGCCAGTGTCCTCAGGGCACATCAAGGGTGATTTAACCATAATCTTTTTTGTATATTTTCAATGCCTGTTGGATTTGTGGAGGTTGGATTGCTGCTCTGTGGGGGTTGAAATTGTTCAAACATTTGACACTGGGGTAAAACTGACACAGATGCAAACCCATGTCCATAGCTGGGTCAGAAAGGAGTGGAAAGTGAATTTGGAACAGCTGCCTCACCTACAGCACTTGTAAATGACAGTGTAATAAAGCCTGAGAAACAGCTGGAAAAGGAAAGAGCCTCATTCTACTGTACATTAGTGGAAACAAAAAACCAAATAAAGTTATGTTGAGGTTTGGGAATGCAATATTGGTCAAATCACGCATGAAGATTTTCTTAAGTCATACACCTCTTTGCCTCCTTTATAAAAAGTTATATTTTTTTTTTAACCCATGCTTACAGTTCACTCACTCATTCTTTTTTTTGTGTGTGTGTCTTGGGGACAGCTTTATTCTCCATTCTAACTTGTTTTTTCTGGGTGTTTCTTCATGACATGAAAACCAGAAGTGAAGTGGATAAAATTATGGACAGAGTAGGCTTCACTTCAGTTTATGGCTTTCAGCTCCACCTGTAAGGTTGCACAGAGAAGTACAAAATGGAAGTTAAAAATATTTGAAGGTGGAATTGAGGCACCTATTTTGGCAGGGTCACATTTAAGGATAAGAGCTGGAGGAAGAGCTTGTCCTGGATTTCGTCACTTTCTCATCTGCAGTGGTATGGGACCAGACCTTTCACTGGCACCATCCCACCAAAGACTGCAGTGGAGCTGCAGTGATTTACTCCATGGGTGTCTGCCTACCCCCTTACTTGCAGCACAGCCTCCGCTGTCTCAGAAAGAAGCATTTCCATTGTATTTTTTCTGGAATATATTTACTTCTTACTGTCTCCAACCACTCCCTGTCTGCTGGATGAGCCTGTGATGGCTCAGGGCGGGGGGGCACTGCAGGCCTTGCTTCTGGGTAGAGATTACCCAAAGCCAGTGGTGTCGTAAACAAAATTTCTTCTAACTATGGTACATGTAAGCTTAAAGAGATAACAACTGAAAAATAAGACATGATATTACCTTAAATATCAATTAATGGAATCTCAGTAGGTCTGAGGTGCACCATTTGAGGACAACTTGAATGCACCATAATTGGGAAAGATTTATTATTGAGGATAACCTCTGACTGAAATGAGCGAACTTTTGCCTGTATAACGTGCCTTGAAATTCAAATACATGTCAGAAGCAGTACTAAATATAGCTACTGGCATTATTGTTAGCATAAACGTAGCTGGTATTTATAAAACCAATATCCTTTCTGCTGTGGTGTGCTAACAGCCTTTCCCTAATTGCCAATATTTTCAGTTGAGGGAATTTTGATACGATGAATTGCCTATTACTTGATGAGACATTTTGGATGCAATTTAAATTTGGTGTCAGTGATCCACTTCAGTATTTTCAATGATTTTAATTTACCTTACTCAGTCCTACAGATTTACTTCAAATTATGACAAGACCAATAAAAATCTAGAAGCCACTCATAGCCTTGGCTATGTTGAGTGGTGTTGACTAAAGCTGTGTTACTGGTCACAGACTGCGTGATATATATTGGAGCATCCAACAGCAGCGGTATTGCCAAAAATTCTCTATTTAAAAAAGAAAAAAATTCTTTTGCAAATCACATATTTTACTCTGGAAGATGCTCCCTCCTGCCTTACACCCAGATCATTCTACCTCATCGAGTCCGTACTTCTACATAGATGCAGCGTTCGCTATTTTAACAAATTTGTTTGAAAGTGTACAAGACCCATGTGGTTCATAACAGTTCAGAGAAAATGTTATGAACTTCTGTTTAATTTTGATTTCCACCTCTGCAAGGGCTAGTTTTTTTGTGATTTTGCTTTTACTTTTTCATTAAGTGTGGGAATTTAAATACAGTTTCTGGAGTCTTTCACAGTTTACCAAATGAGTTAAAATCAACTCATTTAAGTGTATTTGTCCGAGGAGAGTGGCTGACTAGGATGTCATGGTGTGGTTATATGTTGGTGTTGTCTAAGACAACAATGGTGCTAACTCTTTTTTTCTTTTTTTAAATAGTGCAGGCGAGGAAGGAATGGGCTGGCTAAACAATGGTGTGCCGTGGTCAGCGAAAAAGCTGTTTGTTCTCTGTGTAGCCTAAGCCAGAAAAAGATGAGGCCATGTATGAGCACAGGTTTCCTTCATGCTTGAGTACTTGCCTAGTCATACAGAGGCTGAAGAAATGCTGTAGTGTGGGATGTGAGAGTCCTCAGGGACTGCCATGTTAATTGCTCTCAGTAGCCCAGGAGGAGGAGGAACTTCAGATAAAAGCTGTGCTGTAAGGAAAAATAATGCCCTGTGTAGAATCATAGAATCATTTAGGTTGGAAAAGACCCTTGGGATCATCGAGTCCAACCATCAACCACACTCTACAAAGTTCTCCCTTACACCATATCCCCTAACACCACATCTGGTGTAATTTTGGAACATTCAGAATCTTTTTTATTTTAATGCAATCATAGATCGTGTTATACCTGTGGTTGCAAAAGTTTCCTGAAGAAAAGGCCTGAGCCCCAGTGAAGGGAGGCTGATTTTGGATTTCATTGCAAGCTGAGAACAGAATTGACCTGGGCCAGCAGCACCGGCCAGCCTCGGAGCAGCACTAAAGCCCTAGGAGGATGCGAGGGTTGAGTGTTTAACCTCCCAGCTGGGAGGTTTTATTTGCATCGTGTAATACCATCAGGTCACACGATTTGGGCAGGGTTCAGTTTGTCCTATCTAAGTGGGAAAGCTCTGGGGAAAGAGCCATCTCAAGGTATTGCAGCAGCATCAGCAAGGGAGTTTTGCTGCCCTAAGGGCCAGGACCAGCTGCAGGAGAGAGACAGGCAGTGGAAGTGGGACAGGGTAGACAGCGAGGCAGGGACGAGCCTAATTGAACCTGGACGGGGGGAGCAGGAGGGACAAGGACCCCTTTCCTCCCTGCTCAGCATTGCCCTGGCCAGCCCAGGTGCAGGCCTGGTGACTATTTATTGTCCCCAGCACTCTACCTGGATCCTAAGTCCTGTTTGAAATGAGCCTGCTAAGAGGTGGAGTTTTACCTTTGAGGTGTGTGTATCTGCCAGCCTGGGGTCAGCTCTGGTTCACTCGCTCTTCAGAGCTATGACTTTTTAGCCCATTCTAGACTAATCAAACAAAACCCACCCTTTTTAAGCCTTAGGCTACTTTCCACAGTAGAAGATGAATTATTGTCTTCTACTTTTAGGAGCAGACTGCAGTTGAATTTTTGATGTATCCTCAAGAGGAATACACCTCACTTTGGGACCGCAGGCCTTCCCTGTGCGCCTTGGATGGGTGCCTGGCTTGATGAAGGATTATGACTTGAGCCTCATTTTAATTCCAAGGACTTTGCTCATAGATAAATATACTTATTTGGCTGCGTGTTCTTTATTGTGTATTTTTAAAACACTGTTTCATAGACAGATGCGCCTTCCTAATAACACCCATGCTTTAATTATAAACATGTATAGCAGGCACACTGAGGAGTACAATGCTGGTGTGAATCAAGTGCAATATCTGATGGTTTTATCACTTTCTGGAGAAGTATTACTGCATTGTGAAGGTCAATCCAACCTATTAACATATTGATAAGTGCACAGCAGCAATCTTACTTCGACAGAGCCCGCAGCAAGTTATGAATTTGTTGATGTGCCCTCCCTGCACTGCTTCTCACGCTCCTTTTCTCCGCTCCTTGAGTTCAGTGGCACCACTCACTGTGAGCAAAGGTGTCACACCGGAGCCCTTTGGTTGGGGTGCTTACCAGGGCCAAGGGATGTGCACGACTGGTATCATGGGCAGCAGCAGTGGGACAGTCAGTGCTGTCCCAGAGATGGCTGCCTGGGGCATATCCAGGAGGCCAGGGAGGAAAACACAGGCAGGGAAATGCTGACAGTCCGGCTCGAGCAGCTGGGGCACGCTCCCCTGCAGAGGAGGTGTAGATCCTGCCATAACCACCCTCCCCGTTCCCTGCAAGTAGCTGGTGAGCGCAAACATCCCTGCAAGAAGCAGATGACTGCATGGGGTTGTAGCTACGGGGCAGCCTGTGGTGGCATTGTGGCAGTGCTGTTGATATCTGGACACCATGGCATCACAGCAGGGCCCTCGGCCACCCTCCTCCCTGCCGGCATCTGCCGCTCCACTAAGACGTACCGGAAGATGGGAAAAGGTGGGTGCATTTAAGCCTGCAACCTTGCACTTCAACTCCAGGGGTCAGGAGACAGAATGGGATTTTTTTGGGGGTTGTCTAAGCAGCCGTTGTGCCATTTTTTGCAGAAATGTGTTGTATTCGCCTGTTCACGCGCACATACAGCCCCACAGCCTACAGTCGGGGGACCATGGGGCTGAGTCAGCACGAGAGCTGGCTGTCAGATGGTGACTCAGATGAGAGTGCATCCCAAGACCCTTTCAGGAGACTTGCTCTTGCTTTGTGTTCACTCTTAGCTTTCCAGCCTCCTTGAAAAAGACATGAATGATGGTTTTATGTTCCCCTTCTCCTGTTTGAGTGATGCTGCAGCGCTGTGGCAGGGAATGGGTGCTGGGTTCAGGACTGCTGGCAGTAACACCAGAGAAGATTTGCTTCCTTTGTTTCTCCGTTGTCCCAGCATTAGCTTGCGTCTGAAACCTGCTTGTTCTGAGTTTTTAGGTTGCTAAATATTGATGATTCCTACACAGATATTTACACAGTTTCGAAGCCTCTGAGCTCCTGACTCCCTGCTCTGGAAAGATTGTCACCGCTTTGAACCTTGTACACAATTTAAGAAATCAAATGAGAGCAAAAGAGTCATGGTAATGAGTCACTAGACAGAAAGGTGGTTGGATCAAAGAGGACGTCTCATCTTCTTTCCTGCTTGCGACCTTACATAAACACCTTGCTCTTAGATCCTGGCTGTGCAGATGTGTAAATTATTCAAACCAACAAACAAATTAGATACTGTACATGCCAGAAGTGGGAAACAGGTAGCAACAAAAGTCTTAGCTGTGAGATTTGCTTTGGGCAATGGAGGAAAACAAAGGGAATAAAACATACGGTAAAGATAAAATGGTGACTGCACTACGTATGGTTTGCATTGTTCTTGGATTTTGGGAGGCTGTCTTTCAATGCCAAAAAGGACTCTCAAAGTTCACCTGTAAAATCCTTTGAAAATATAGTTCCTTTGAATGGAGAGTTATTTTCGATAAGGTATTTTTCAAAAAAGATACTCAGAGAATTATCCTGACTTCAGAGATATCAAACCAAGCTAATATATACAAGTAAAAAACGTGTGTAATTAAGTCCAAAGGCTGTGACAGAGTCAATCCCTATTACTACAGAAGTTGATGCCGAATTTTCCAGCATAGGATTTAATTCCAGGTATGTTGGATGCAATGGCTTGAGCATCATGTGTTTGTCTGGAACAGCAGGGCCAATGGCATGCCTATGGGAGGCACAAGGGACACTAGCCTCAAGGAGAGGAAAATGCTCTGCTGGGAGCCTCAAAAGAGGTTGTGTGTGGTGCCTGTAGCTGTCGCCTCCACATAGTGCCCTGCAGTCCCTGCATGAACAGGAGCTGACGAGTGACGGGGCAGGGAAGGAGGAAAGAAGGAAAAGCAAAGGAAAGCTGTGTCAGGACAATGGCACTTTATGGCTAGACTTTTTATCTCGTAAAGTTGCATTAAGAGTACGTGGGTCATTATCATAACTTGAACAAAAACCAGAATCTGCTCTTGCTCAAGGTCTCATATCGCAGATCTGTAGACCCACCAAATATCCTCTAGAGATGTTGTCTTTGTGGCTGGGTTGCAGCTTGTCACAGCAGTAGTCTCTGCTGATTTTGGAAAGAAGGATGAGGGAGTTATAATGCTTATGACTCAGGGAATTGTTGCAGAACCAGGGGTAAACATGAGGCATATCCACCTGAGTGTGAAGAAAAAACAAAGTGGTACCTGCTAGGCCAAGGGGAGAGTGAGGAGATGTAGCAGAAGATGACACTGTAGGTACAGACAGGCATTCGTAGGATTAAAGGGAGTTCCAACAATTGACTTCACCCGATAAAAGAGGAAAATTAAATTTAAGGCTTTAAGAAGATAATAAAACGTTATCTTTTAGCCCAAGAATTTTCACATGAAGGACCTACCTGTGAAGGCAGGATCACAGAGTATCAATAGAGTATTAGAGAGAAAGATTCATTAAAATACCTTGGGAAAGAGGACTGTGAAGTAGCAGTAGTTGTAGTAATAATTCAAATGTGTGAGCACACACTAGGTAGAAGAAGCTGGGCTCAATTGTATTTATGTTGATGATCTACCTTTGTAAAAATAAACTGCAGGAAGAACTCTGAGAGCTGGGGAAACATAAGCCATTCTTCGATTTTGCTGAACTGCATTCCTTATCAGTTTGTATTTATGCAAAAATGAGTCTGGATCTGTCCTTATGTTTAATTACTGGTATTTTTTCCTTAAAAAACAGATTTGGGCTTATTTTTTTTCCTGGGTACGTGTTTAGATACATCACAATGCTCAGAAGAGAAATTTGCGTGCATCTTTTTCAAGAAGAATTTGTGAGTTGTAACACTTTTCAGACAGTTCGCAGAAACTGCAGCCAGTTCCCATTCTCTACTTGCTTTAGTAGCTTTTCTGAGGCTGCTGACCAAGAGGTATAATCTCCCAGAGCTACCTTGCATGGAATTAGATTAGGTGACTTCGCTTCAGGAACAGCATGGAGATGTTAGGGAGGCTTCAGGTGAAGTGTTTCTCAGTGACGCAGAAGCTGGGAATCAAGCCTTACCCTGCGAAGCTTAAAGGGAATGATTTACATAATAGAAGGCTGATTACTCCTTATTGTGCACATGTACTTACACGTGGAGCAGGGATGTTATCATCAACCTTACAGAATAAGGGATAGCAACGTGACATAGTTGTTGGATCTGGCCATCTTCAACCTGGACATGAGGTATGATTTTCATTGCTTTGGTGCAGTAAAGCAGTGTAACAGCTTAGTAGAGGTAAAATAAAATGTCGGAACGGCTGGGCTGGAGAACGGGCAACTCATCGACACCTGAATAATATAGCGTGACATAAATTATCCTTTTTAATATAGGCATCTTTTAAATTATCCTTTTTAATATAGGCATCTTTAAGTGTTTTCTTCTGTGAGAAGTTCTGGATCCTGTTAACAAGTGGGAATGTGTAGGGGAAAGTGGGGACAGGAGAGCATGGCTTAGACCGGAGGCCTGTAGGGATACTTCCTGTCCTGGTAAGGTCGTCTCCCTTCATGGACCAGAAAAGCACATTGTTTCTGCATTGCCAACTGTAATCCCCAATTAACCACACTCTGCATTAGCCCTGTGACACACAAGGGTTTAACTCATTGCCTGCAGCAGCTGAGCAGCTAGCAAGCATTCCCCCATGTGCCCCGCCAGTCATCACCGCCTTCCAAGCACGGCTGGCTGAGTGCTTTCTGGGCATGTACCTCAGCCTCCTGAAGTGTTAAAGGTGTCAGCGTGGCTGAATTCACTGTGGACGGTGACCGGAAGTGGCACAACAGTCCTGCCTTGGGTGATGCATCAGTCCCCAGTGCCCAAGTGATCGTTAGATGTGATGATTTCCCCCCGGATGCAATCGGCAGAGTCCCTGGGAACTACAGGCAGATTGCAGCTCCTTCCCATGGCTGCAGGTGTTTGGTGGCACCGTGGCATTGCCTGCTCTGCAGTTATGGCAAGCAGTCACTCGGCTGACATGTATATGTCTGCCTCAGGTCCTGGGGCTCAATGTTGAGGTCTCTGGGGGGTGTATATAGGATCTGTAACAGGTCTGGGTCAACTTAGGTGGGCCAGAGGTCCCTTCTGACCTTAAACACTTGCTCAGCAAATTGTATTCAAGTAAAATGGTATGTTAAAGGCCATGTAGTAAGAATTGAACTGCAAAGCAGCATCTCCTTTTAATTTTTCTTCTGTTTGTCCGTCATCTTCTATTGGTTTTAAAACTCGAAGTGACGTGGACTTCCATTGTTTGCTTTTCTGGCTTTTGAGTCAAGATGTCTGTCTGAGGTTTCATCAGAGACATTTTTAGGACTAATATTGAACTGCAAGTTCAGAACAGTCTCCACTTTCTTCAACTCTAGTTCACAACAAATGCATTTGATGGCAATTCTTTTCAGAACAATGTATTTCTGATTGCATGAGAAGTGGAAGTCAATCATTTGTATCAACTAACCTTTTAAATCATTTTTGGTTTCCTAATGTAAGGTTTTCACTGATCAGGGTTTACATGTTGTCTGCTTTAAACAGTGATTCGTGAATGGTTCTTATTTTAAAATAATCCACACTCACTTCAGTTGCAGTTTTCTAAAGTTGAAGCCTTTTCTTCCGGAAAATAAGGAGGTTGCTACTTTTTTTGGTTAAATTGAATACATACTGCCTGATACTCATGCCAGTGAGAATGCCATCATTAATATTATCACTTTGCAAAGAATGCTCACTTTTTGGAAGTGTTCATTTGTTTATTAAATGACCCAATTTATTAAATTAAACTTTCCTCCTTTTTTCACAAAATGAGTGCCTTTCATCTTTCACTTTTTTAAGACTTGTTTAGGTTCCTGTGCCTCAGAAGATATGATGCGATTTATGAATTCAGCATACAGTGACCTGAAATCTTCTTTCCTATGTCACACCCATGCTGTAACATTGGCTGCTTACGCAGCATTTGGTACAGTGTAAGCATAAGCCTAGGCACTCATACAAACCCAAAGGGTCATACCAGATGTCCTGGACCTTCCAGCAATTTATATTTTTAATACCATATTCTTAATCAGCCCTTAAACATCAACACATATAACTTAAAAATTATGACCTTGAATTACTTCTATTAAAAAAAAAAATCTTTAGTTTATTAGACTACATCAACCTCAATGGAACAGAAGCAAAATACTTAATTGTTGGCTCAGATTTTTTGTGTGTGGCTAACAGTATCTTGTTCATAGTTTATTTTGTGTATTTAATGTTTTTTTTTTTTCTCATTTGTACGAGTTCTTCACACAGCTAGAGGGGAGAGACAGTTGCTGTTTCAGCAGATAGAAAGCAGACAGCCACCTGAGATGGCAGAGGTCCTGAGGACAGAAGGAATGCCTGAGGCCACATACATTCCCATTGGCCTGGCTTCCTATGGAAATGTAGCTCATGTAGTCGTATGTGTCTGCAGTTCTCCTAGTTCCCTTTGACTCTGAATTTGACAAAGGCTTAAGAACTATTAAATCCCTGCAAGTTTCCTGAAAGTAAATACCTGTGTAGAAGGAGAGCTACCTTGGAAGTTCTTGGACAGAGAGAAAGGCAGAAGTATGAGCTCACATACTGTTAGGCACCAGAGGATCTGTATGGGATAGGGCTTTTAATAAATATCCCAGCTGTGAGAAAACTTTCAGCTTGAGTTTACCTCGTCATAGAAATAGAGATCCAGAAAAAAAGACCCAACCAGCCATCCCCTCCTTTGCTCATGAAATAGCATGTGTTGTAAAGGTGACAAATTTTCCAGTTGTGATAGGTGTAGTTTCATCTTACATACAGAATCTTCTAATAAACTAGAAGCTTTGCTTTTTATTACTACTTATTTATGTATTTCTGAGTTTGGGAGCAGAAGATACATACTCATTTCAGTGAGGCTATTATAAGAAAGGAAATTGCTTATTTCCTCTTTCAAAAATTAGGTCCCCTTCATCAATCAAATTATCGCAAATGCATTCTTTTTGTTTATTTTTTAATCCCATAGCATCCAATTAATTTAATCTAATCTCTTACATCTGATCATGCAATCTGTCTTCCTCATGGGTGGAAAGTAAATTGTGCTTTACCGAAATATGGTCATTTCATTCTACCCTTTTTTCCTAAAAATTTTGGTGCTGTTGATCAGCAACTCTATATCTCCCAGTTAAGATACCAGTCAAACTGGTCAGTCACAAGTGGCCTGTTACTTACAGTGTGCCTACTTCCATAGTCTTCAATTTTGAGACTTTCATAGCTTCAGCTTGCTAAATTAATATTTTATAGTGAAAAGAACAGACTTGTTAGATGAAACTGCATGCTTGGATTTCACCTAATGTCTTCATGCTTTAAAAGAATTAATCTATTAAATACCTGAGATTTAGGGAAAGATTGTCTCTTTACAGTAAAGCTCAACTCTTGGGAATTGCAATTGATAACACAGGGACTTAGAAGGTTTGCTAAAACTTCTGCTTGAGAAGTTTTCTTACACGGAACAAGTAGATTTTGTTTGGTTTGACAGAATACCCGATGAAAGATTTTTCTTTTTACAGATAGTAAGTTCCTGTAAATTTCTTACATCAAGTTACATTATGCCAATATCCTCTGAAGATGTGGCATTTTCTCTGAATCTACAGTACACATGCATGAATAAAAGTTAATAAACCTACAATGCTAAAATTGCCCAAAATACCCCGGAATAAATAGGCTCATTGTGTACTGTTATAGCACAATTCTCCTAATCCTTCTTACCCTGAAATTGTGTGTTATTACAGTCGCACACAAACCCACCCAGAGCATCAATCAGACCTACTGTGATGGATTCTATGTTTTCGTGGAAGCGTAGTAATTTGAATGCCAACTGTCAGGTTACAATCCAGCAGAGCACTTAAGACAACACTTAATTGTAACCACTGGTACTGGAGAAGTTCCATTCAAATCAATGACTTATTTGGGCATTTATATCTAAGCATGTGCTAAAGAGCTAAGCAGGTCCTCTGTTGGAGAAGGGCCTTCTGATGGTATATGGTACTTATTGTTAGTCAACTCAGCTTCAAATACCTGCATCAGCAGCACCTATTTGTTCTCTTTTACTGGCACTTGGCTGTCTTTTAGTTTCTTTGTCGCTTAGCAGAACAATAAAATCAAATATTATAATACTTCATGCCTTGCTGGATCATATGGTACTTTACAGTTGAATAGAGAGCTAAGTTTTGTCATCTCTGCATTAATAGCATCATTGTCATTGCTTTTATTACTATGGCCCATTGTATTATTTGCAAATGAGAAATTAAAGGCTCAAACAGATTAGGTTTGTGATTCATTTGCCCTAATTAGATATCTCAAAGTTAGACTTTCTCAGTCTGCAGTATTCACCATTGGCTTCTCTTCTAATCAGCAAAGAGGAATAGGCACCTCTTGAAAGTGGCTGAGGTCTTCCTAGAAGAGAGGCTCTGCAGATGCCTCTTCTCTGCTGATTATACAGAGGTTGTGGAGTCACTGGTTCAAATTCAGATAGCCAGTTTTTTAGGGCAAATTCCATTTTTTCTGAGTTAATTGTGGTCACAGAAGTGTCAGTGGAAAATGTGAAAACTGAATACAAGTTTGGCTTTTTTTCCATCTTTTAGATCTATGCTTTGATTCACCCACTGGTCACAGGATTTCAGGGTATTTCATTTCAGGACCCTGACTTGCTCATGTTTTGCTAATTCAGATTGGACATGAATGTCCAATACCACAAAAGTGTTACAGGGTTTCAGAGACCGGTACTTTAACTGTAGCCATAGAGATATTTGTAAGCCATTGAAGATAAATACTATTGGAGAATTTTGCACTGTTTGCTGTACATCCACTCTGGATGACAACAGTTGTGTGTATCGATGGCAAATGTCTGTGAATTTGTAATCCCCACTAAAACCTTAATTGTGCAAGCTGTTATTATGAGGTTTGCTATTCTGGTGCTTTTTTTTGCCCTTCTTTGTGTGTTTCATCTTTGTTAAACTTACTTTTTCTGATGTGTAGAACCAGAAAGCCACCTTCAGTGCCTCCCTCATCCCCAGTGAAGGAGACATTGATGTGTCCAATGGAGTTGCCAAAATGGATTTTCCCACATGGCAAAGTGGTGGTGAAGAAGACAAGTTTGGGATTATGGATTTCTCCTACTGTACTATGAGACAACAGTTGTCCCCAAAAGCCCCTTTACATCATGACATAGACTTGCAGTGTTTCAAAGAGTTGATCTTAAGAGTTGGTATCGTATTTAGGGCTGTCCACTTATGCATTGGTATGGAGTCCCATCATGTCATTACCTATAGAGGCAACACCGTGACTGTGTCTCCTGACTCTTAGCTCCTTTTGGGGCAGATTTTTTTGTATCATCACTTTTTCCTTATTCCAGTAGGAGCTGAAGAGAGGGTAATCAATGGATGTCACCTCTCCTTTTCTCTCTCTCCTTTTTCCAGGATCATAGGGAAATGCTCCTGTTAGATATAATATGATGCTAAGAGTGAAGAAGGTCTCTGTGCATCTTGCTCAGATCCTCCTGAGATGTGCAACAAGTGGAGGGAAGTGTTGCCTGGCCACTGACCCGCACAGGGGCAAGGGCAGCAGTGAAGCAGTTACAAATGCATGGGGTAATAAAAGGTCCAGCGTCCTCATCACAACCTCACTCAAGGCATTGCTGCACTTCCCACCAACTACATTATAGGTCACATTTGTATTTTATGCTGTCACTACGCTTGTTGTTGTTCTAGTCTAAGGCTTTGATGATTGTGCAGCAGCAAAATAAAACATGTAGCTTCTTGACAGTATTGATTTCCAAAAATAAAAGCCAGTCACTGACCCATGGCAACGTCCTTTTTCCTTCACGGCAATGATGTGCTGCGCTGGGCTGCGGTCTCAGTTTTCACAGGAGCATTTCGTGCCGGAGCACAGAGAAGGAGCCCCGCACAAATCAGCAAAGCCAGGTCAGGCTGATAATTTCCTGGATCGGTGCATCAGGGAGATTGAACAGAGGAATGTGTTTTGGTTTTTTTTTCCACAGAAAGGATTTTCTTTTAACCTTATTGTTCATATCAGGCAACTGAAATTAGTTCATAAGTGACTGCTGTTTTCTTCACAAAATTATGAATTTACAGTGTAACTTGTAGCTTAAGAACGATTTTCAGCATACTTGCAGGACTCTCCAGCTTTATCAAATGCTGAATTCAACTTCACTGAAAACAGTTTACCCTCTATCATTTTTGCCATGTTTATTCTTTTCTTATCCCATTATCTATGCAAGCAGACTAGCTAGTCTGAATTTTCATCTAAATATTTTCCCAATGTTATCAATAATTAGCTTAACAGAATTACAGATAAAGAGACAGAAGAAAGTAGTAAAACCAGGATTTGACTACCCAGCAGGAAAACAATTAACCTGCGTTTGTTCCTAGGCCGAGCTCCACCTCAGGTAAACTCAGATCTCAAGTCTTCTCTTAGGCTCCATGTGGTTTATCGGAAGATGTAATGTCGGAGGATGTAACCACGGATTTTACTCCGCCTTTACGCTATGTTGTCAGGATAGTGGCTGACCTCTAGTGGCAATAGAAGTAAATTGTTTTATGGATCCTGTCGGGTTCAGCCGGGAATCAAGCAGTTTGCAAACCTTTAGGTAATTGCATAGTGTGTGTTGTTGAAAATGAAAATCAACCAATGTAATGGAAAATGTATTAAAAAGGAATATGAGGCCGAGCCTGAATTCAATTGCCTTTACAAATAATTTTTCTTGGAGGCAGAGGCTTACAATAAAACTTTCAGAGTCAATTGCTGATGAGCATCAGTGTGTACATACAAGTCAATAAGGAAATCAGGACCCACAAGAAATACATTTCTCAGGAACGGGCTCTGTGTGTCCCGATGATTTGTGTGGTTCTGCTCAGGCTGGTTGGTTCCCAGGCCATTTCCAGTGCAAAGGTCTGTTTTTCTTCTCTGTGCCTGAGATCTGCACGGAACAGAGCTCAGCGAGGAGAGCGAATGACTCATCCCCTACACTCAGCGCCTCTCCATGACACACATGTGCCTTCATACCAAGAGAGCTGGAGAAGAGAAAGGAAAAAGGGAAGTCGGGGGAGACCACCCACCTTCTCTCTATCAGAAGGCTTTCCTGGTCATTAAGGCTTGGTCTTTATACTGGACTTGCTCCAGCTGACTGGGAGCTAAGCATCTTTTCTAGGAGAAAAGAAGAAACAGTGCATGGGGATCAAAATGTGTGTAGGAGCTGACTGTATAAATCAAATACTTCTGCATCATGTGTGCACTTAGCATACACTTTGGTGGAGATCTTTGGAAATGCCTAGATGCAGTTTAGCTGCTCATTTGGGATACTGCTCAAGGATTTGTTTTCCGAAGGTAGCTTATTGCTTTCTGTGGAACCAGGCCCATCATGTGCTCCAAACTAAGGCATTTGGGCTAACCTCAATGTCAGAAAAATATATCCACTGATGGGTATGATCCATAAAGGTGGGAAGCCGGAAGGTGAGGAGGCAGCAGGGCTGGGGAAGGTCAAGCTCTGGGGCTGGGCAGCAGTGGGCAGGGTGGCAGGGGAAGCAGCACCATGCTCATGCAGGTGACAGCCAGGGCAGAGCGCGGTGGTACCAACAGCAGAACTGCCTGGGTGGGCTTGCATCATGACTGCCAGCCTGCCTCACAGAATCACAGAATCACAGAATTGTAGGGTTGGAAGGGACCTCCGGAGATCATCAACCCCCCTGCCAGAGCAGGGTCACCTAGAGCAGGTTACACAGGAACACGTCCA